>CM067323.1:44290000-44500000 GCA_034376525.1 Nicotiana benthamiana
GGGAATGATTAATTAATGACAAGAATACAAAATAAAAGAAAAAAATTTAAGTTTATCTTAAATTGCTAAAATGGACAAGTAAAAATGAAAATAAATTTTTAGTAAAGTGAACAAATAAAAATGGAAGGAGAAAGTAAAATAGAATTTAAAGAGGAAAAAATAAGGAAAGAAAAAAAAATTCATTATAAATTAAATAAACCTCAAAAATGGAATCATCTGCTGAATACGACCTTCTCTTTTTAAGGCACCTCCATCTCCTATCTATTTGAAATTCCTAAGCCTTCCCTTTCATTTTCCACAGTTTCCACTCTCCTTCCTAACTATTATTACATCATTTTCTCTCAACTTTCTTGCTTCCTAACAAGTAAATAGGGAAGAGAACATAATATAATCCACCAGCTTGCTTCACTTAGCATTCAACTTAAAAATTTATTACAAATTTTGCTTCTTTTTTCTTTTGGCCTTTTTGCCAGCATTGCAATATCACATGGGGAGGCATTCTTGTTGTTACAAACAGAAGTTAAGGAAAGGCCTTTGGTCTCCTGAAGAAGATGAGAAACTTATACAGCATATTACTAAATATGGTCATGGCTGTTGGAGTTCAGTCCCTAAATTAGCAGGTCCACTACTATACTAAGAAACTTTCTTTGTTGTTTTTTTTTTCTGTTTTCTTGAAAATGCATGTTGGAATTGAACTAAGTGCAGTAGTTTATTTTATAGCCGATCCCAACTTGCTTGAATTGGGCACTGTAATTGTTTTAAAATTTTGTCTTTCCAGTTTTCTTGTTAGTGATATTTTTTTTCAATGGTGTGGCAGGTCTTCAGAGGTGTGGAAAAAGTTGTAGGCTGAGGTGGATTAACTACTTGAGACCTGATTTAAAAAGAGGGACATTCTCACAAGAAGAAGAGAATTTGATCATTGAACTCCATGCAGTTCTTGGGAACAAGTAATTATTACTTATATCCTTCACTAAAACTGTACAATTAGATTGATGTTGTAATTAACCTGAGCTGACCTTAATTATTGTTTTCTTTGTTTACTCGCAGGTGGTCTCAAATTGCAACTAGATTACCAGGAAGAACAGATAATGAAATTAAGAATCTGTGGAACTCTTCTATTAAGAAAAAGCTAAGACAAAGAGGTATTGATCCAAATACACACAAGCCACTTTCTGAGGTTGAAAATGAAGAGAAAGCGTCGGCAAATAGTAATAATAAGAACACTGACAAAGTTTCTGAAAGCTCAAATAATGATCAGCTCAATTTTGGTGAGGCTGCACGTGAGAATGGATTTTCAATAGAAAACCCAAAGCCATCTTCAATGACTATTATGGACCGTTATCCACTTATTGAGACCAATAGTATTGCCCCACCAACTCATGAATTCTTCACCACAAATTGCAAGTCTCCTGATTTTTCTAATTATCTCTCCTTTCAGCACTTGAATAATTACACTCCCAGCACAAATATTCTCTTCAATAATAAGAATTCTGCTCATGACATGGTATCTGATCATCAGTTCAATTGTAGCCTTTCACCCATGTCGAATTCTCTTCTCACTACATCTCCGTTGGCACGTATAAAGTCGCCTTCTTTAACTACTCTTCCTCCTACAGATAGTAGTTTTAATATCAACAAGTTCCAGAATTGGGAAGCTTGTACTATCAGCAGCAACAGTAATGGTAGCAGTAACAGTATTGAATTACAAAGCAACTGTTCATTCTTTGATAACAATGCTGCTGCTTTCGCATGGGGATCAACAGCAGCAGCAGATGGTAGTGGAAAACCAGAGAGAGAAGAAATCAAATGGTCTGAATATTTGCAAACCCCATTTTCACTAGGTTCTAACACAATCCAGAATCATCAAATTTCGTCTCAACATCAAGACTTATACAACAACGAAACAAAATCCGAGACACAGTTCATGACACAAAGTTCATTGGGTACTACTACAACATGGCTTCAAAACCAAGCGCAAGAATCTTCTCTACAAAATGCAAACTTATACAATAGTAACACTTATCAGAGACTTCCCGCCGCCTTTGGACAATTTTCTTAGCCTATTTTTCCAAGCTAATCTCACTTATCATGGACAATTACTTCCCTACAGGTGTGTGTTATAGAGTTTTTCTTATTAATCTGTAAATAGATCTTACACATATTTCCTTCCGTTGTCTCAACACTGGACATTCTTGATAAAATATTGAAATTTGTTGATCATCGTTTGTGTATTCTATATGATAGTAAATGTACTTTAATTTTTTTCCATTTGTCATTTCTAGATCTTTCTATTTCCAGGTTGTAATTGTGTTTGTTGATTAATTACGCATTTAATCGATAAGCTTTACGACTTTTCTAGTTTTTACCGTTGTAACCAATTATGTGTTCCTGTTCGAATTAAACCTAAACAGAATCCTTTACAGATAGCGACTATCTGTAAGATAGCCTAAATGGGTGTCTATCCTTGTCTCGTACAGATGGAGATAGTTTTTACTTTTTGACTGTCTTTAAGTCAATTCCAGTTTCTTTAACTAATCTGTGATGAAGACAACTTACTATAGCTGTCTGCATGTGGTTCATATACCATGAAAAAATATTAAAGATCTTGGAAGCATGAAGTTAACCTTATAATTACATGCAAAAATAATATTCATGTTCTGTTATAAACTAAAGCAAAAGACAAGAACAATAGAACAAGAACAATAGCAATAGAGAGAAGAGTAGAGAGAGTTCTTCTTATTGAGTTGAGAGGGGTGAATTACAATGGTAGAGAGCACCTCTATTTATAGGGAGGAGGAAGATCTTGCTACCAATAATAGGACTCTAAAATCTCTCTAATTAAATACATTAAAGACATTCACCTTAAATAGAAGTGTAAGAATCTTCTATTTCATAACACTCCCCCTTGAATGTCTATTCAATGATGTGCCTCGTTAAAACCTTAAAACAAAACCCAATGGGAAAAATTAAAGTAAGGAAAGAGTACACATGTTTGAATATGCGCCTATTGGTTGCCTCGTTAAAAACCTTGCAAGGAAAACCCAGTGGGACAAAACCTTGTAAGGGAAAAAGAGTGCAACGCGCATTAACTCCCCCTGATAAGAACATCAATTTATGTCCTTAAGTCTTCGCATCCCGATCTTGTGAACTAGCTTCTTGAAGGTTGACTTTGGTAGAGATTTTGTAAACAAATCAGCCATATTTTCGCTTGAACGAATCTGTTGAACATTGATATCACCATTCTTCTGAAGGTCATGTGTGAAGAATAACTTTGGTGAAATATGCTTCGTTCTATCTCCCTTTATGAATCCTCCCTTCAATTGAGCTATACATGCTGCATTATCTTCATATAAAGTCGTGGGTAGTTTATCACACTTCAAACCACATTTGTCTTGGATATGATGTATTATCGACCTTAACCACACACACTCCCGACTTGCTTCATGAATAGCAATTATCTCGGCATGATTAGATGAAGTAGCCACAATTGATTGCTTAGTCGATCGCCAAGATATGGCGGTTTCTCCACAGGTAAACACATAACCCGTTTGAGATCGAGCCTTGTGTGGGTCGGACAAATATCCAGCATCAGCATAACCAACAAGATCCGGGCTGCAATTCTTGCCATAAAATAAGCTCATATCGGTAGTTCCCTTTAGGTACCGCAATATGTGTTTGATCCCATTCCAATGTCTCCTCGTAGGAGCCGAGCTAAATCTTGCTAAGACATTAACTGAAAAGGAAATGTCCGGCCTTGTAGTATTTGCAAGATACATTAATGCACCAATTGCGCTAAGATATGGTACTTCAGGACCAAGTATCTCTTCACTCCGTTCTTTAGGTCGGAATGGATCTTTGTTCACTTCAAGTGAATGAACAACCATCGGTGTACTTAACGGATGTGCGTCATCCATGTAAAACCGTTTCAGTACCTTTTCTGTATAGGTAGATTGATGAACAAAAATTCCGTTTGCCAAATATTCAATTTGCAAACCAAGACATAGTTTAGTCTTACCGAGATCTTTCATCTCGAATTCATCCTTTAGATAATCAATTGCCTTTTGGAGTTCTTCAGGGGTTCCAATAAGGTTTATGTCATCAACATATACGGCAAGTACAACAAATCCCGATGTTGTTTTCTTTATAAACACACATGGGCAAATGGCATCATTTATATAGCCTTCTTTCAACAAGTACTCACTTGGACGATTATACCACATTCGTCCTGATTGCTTTAGACCATACAAGGACCTTTGCAGTTTGATTGAAAACATTTCCCGAGATTTGGAATTGTGCGCATTTGGCACCTTGAGTCCTTCGGGAACTCTCATGTATATGTCGTTATCAAGTGAGCCATAAAGATAGGCAGTAACGACATCCATTAAGTGCATGTCCAGCTTCTCATGGACAGCAAAACTTATGAGATAACGAAAGGTTATCGCATCCATTACAGGCGAATATGTCTCTTCATAATCGACACCAGGCCTTTGGGAAAAACCTTGTGCAACAAGTCGTGCTTTGTATCTTTGTACTTCATTTTTCTCATTTCGTTTGCGTACAAAGACCCACTTGTAGCCAACGGGCTTAACACCATTAGGTGTTTCAACTATAGGGCCAAAAACTTCACGTTTTGCCAGCGAATTCAATTCAGATTGAATTGCTACTTGCCATTTTGGCCAATCATGTCTTTCTCGACATTCTTTCACAGATTGAGGTTCGAGATCCTCACATTCTTTCATAATGTTAGATGCTACATTATAAGCAAAGACATTATCTACCACAACATCCACTCGATTAATATTTGCCTCAATATTAATTGGATTTGGGAGTAGTTCCGTATTTTCAAGAGCTTCAGGCTCAATAGATTCTTCGTGAATCTCGGAATTAATCAAATCATGAGCGTCCTCATGTGATTCTTTCATAGTGTCATTTATATCGTTCTTTTTCCTCTTTCTAGGATTTCGATCTTTGGAACCTAATGGTCTGCCATGCTTCTGGCGTGCATTTGACTCATTGGATATGACACTAGATAATTGTCCAATAGGGACTTCAATACGGATCGGAACATTTTCCGCAGGAATGTGGGATTTCGTTATCCTCTTCAAGTCCGTAAATGCGTCAGGCATTTGATTTGCTATTCTTTGCAAATGGATAATCTTTGGTACCTCTTTCTCACAAGTAGAGGTATGTGGATCAAGATGAGATAATGATTCATTTTTCCACAAAATTTCCCGTTTGGTTTCACAAACTTCTCCCCCTAATTTTGGGAAAAGTGTTTCATCAAATCGACAGTCTGCAAATCGTGCAGTAAACATGTCGCCTGTCAATGTTTCAAGGTAGCGAATGATGGAGGGCGAATCAAACCCAACATATATTCCTAACCTTCTTTGCGCACCCATTTTGGTGCGGGATGGCGGTGCTACAGGCACATATACGGCACATCCAAATATCCTTAAATGGGATATATCGGGTTCATGACCCAAAACCAATTGCAACGGAGAATACTTGTGGTAATTCGTCGGCCTGAGGCGAATTAGCATTGCTGCATGCAATATGGCATGACCCCACACTGAAGTGGGCAGCCTCGTTCTCATCAGTAATGGCCTTGCAATCAACTGCAAGCGCTTAATTAACGATTCTGCAAGACCGTTCTGAGTGTGAACATGGGCTACAGAATGTTCAACTTTTATCCCGATTGATAAGCAATAATCATTAAATGCTTGGGATGTAAACTCAGCAGCATTATCCAGTCTAATGGACTTGATTGGATTATCTGGAAAGTGTGCTCGTAGCCTAATGATTTGTGCCATTAACTTCGCAAACGCCAGGTTGCGAGATGACAACAGGCACACATGAGACCATCTACAGGATGCGTCTATCAAGACCATGAAATACCTAAACGACTCACTAGGTGGGTGAATAGGTCCACAAATGTCCCCTTGTATACGTTCCAGAAACTGGGGTGACTCAGTCCCAACCTTTGTTGGGGATGGTCTGATAATCAGCTTGCCTTGATAACACGAAGTGCAAGGATATTCATTACTTGAGAGAATTTTGAAATTCTTTAACGGATGCCCATATGAGCTTTCTATAATCCGTCTCCTCATGGTTGATCCTGGGTGACCCAGTCGATCATGCCAAAGTACAAATGTATTGGACTCAGTATTCTTTAGATTTACTGTTGAATGTGCCTCAATTGCACTAATTCTTGTCCAATACAGGCCACAAGATAAAGACGGGAATTTCTCAATAACCCTCTTTTGGCCGGAGACATTCTTTGAAGTGAGGACGAGATATTCAAGATTATCTTCATCCATTGTCTCAATATTGTAGCCATTCCGGCGTACATCTTTAAAGCTCAACAAGTTTCTCATAGACTTGGAGGAGAACATTGCATTCTCTATGATTAACATCGTGCCCTTGGGCAGAGTTACAATAGCTCTTCCGGAGCCTTCAATCAATTTACTACTTCCAGAGATTGTAGTAATGTTTGCCTTACACATATTCAGTTGAGAGAAATACTTCCTTTCTTTGAGTATTGTATGTGTAGTACATGAATCAACTAGGCAAATACTTTTACAGTTGGATGTTGATCCAAGTTCGCTTTGTGAGATATCCATTTTGCTTTCCCATAGTTTGACATACAAAAAAAAGGAGATACACGAACATAAGAATAAACAAGTTCAATCCTTTTGTGTCACATAATATTTTCAAAATCTGCTACTAACAGTTGACTAACAAAATCAGATATGTTGTCCATAATCAATTACTATGCAGTTTGAAAATTTCAGCGTTTTTCATAAGACAATCGATTATTAAACACACAATCGATTGTTGGAACATAGACAATCGATTGTTGAACACACACAATCGATTATTTGTTATTTTTTTTGAAAAATTCCAGACCTTACTGTTTCAAGACAATCGATTGTTAGACAAAGACAATCGATTGTAGGCTATTTTTGAAAAATTCCAGAACACTGTTTCAAGACAATCGATTGTTAGACAAAGACAATCGATTGTTGGCTATTTTTGAAAAATTCCAGAACACACTGTTTCAAGACAATCGATTGTTAGCCAAAGACAATCGATTGTTGATCAATTGTTTTTCAACTTTAATGCGAAAATAGTTGATAATCGACTAGTTTTTCAGGCTAGTCGATTACCCCCACTGGAAAATAAAAGTTTTATTGATATTTGAACATATTGAAGATATTCTAAAGAACTACTGCTAACATTGCTTTATGAACTAACTAATACGAGCTAATGCTAATGACTATTAATCTATTCATTGACTAATACAAGTAGAATCAAACAGCTCCATCTTCTTTCATCACGGTTCCGTCACCGATTAGGTGGTCTATCTTTCCCTCGGGTTGCTCAAAGAAGTCTGCCACATCCAGGTGGGTGAAGTCAAAGTTGTCGTCAGAGACAAAATTTGTTTCAGGGCGTTTTCTCTTTCGAGATGCTTGATAAAGGTCAACCAAGTGTCTTGGTATACGGCAAGTCCTAGACCAGTGCCCATTTCCACCGCAACGATAACATATAGTTTCTGAACTATTTGCCTTAGGATCTTCTGGACCCCGTTTCTGCTTTCGGTGATTATCTCTCTTTGGGGGGTGACGGACTTCTTTGGAATTTCTTCCTTGTCCACGTCCTTGGCTTTGACCCCGTTTATGACCGTGATCATGGTCCCTTTTATGTTTGGCATAATGCGAGTGCACCATATCTGCTTCAGGCAGTGGTGTAGACCCAGTTGGTCTATTTTCGTGATTTCTCATGAGCAGATCATTATTACGCTCAGCCACTAGTAAGAGAGAAATCAATTCAGAGTACTTCGTAAAGCCTTTCTCTCGGTACTGTTGCTGCAGTACCATATTGGAGGCATGAAACGTTGTAAACGTTTTCTCAAGCATATCGTAATCGGAGATGTTATCTCCACATAGCTTCAGTTTAGAAGTAATTCTGAACATAGCAGAATTATATTCAGAAACGGACTTAAAGTCCTGTAGCCTCAGATGGGCCCAATCATATCGTGCTTGTGGCAGAGTGACCAACTTCAGGTTGTCATATCTCTCCTTTAAGCTGTTCCACAAAACGAGTGGATCCTTGACGGTGAGATATTCAATCTTCAAACCTTCGTCAAGGTGGTGGCGCAAGAAAATCAAGGCCTTCGCACAATCTTGGGTGGATGCTTTTTCTTTATCTTTGAGGGTGTCTCCGAGACCCATAGCATCTAGGTGGATTTCAGCATCCAACACCCATGTCATATAGTTCTTGCCCGAAATTTCAAGGGCAACGAACTTTCTTTTCATAATGTCAGACATACTCGAAAATTAAATTAGGAAGAGGGAAAATACCTTGGATTTTCGAGAATGATACTTGAGACGGTAGAGTCTCGTGCTGATAACGTGTTATAAACTAAAGCAAAAGACAAGAACAATAGAACAAGAACAATAGCAATAGAGAGAAGAGTAGAGAGAGTTCTTCTTATTGAGTTGAGAGGGGTGAATTACAATGGTAGAGAGCACCTCTATTTATAGGGAGGAGGAAGATCTTGCTACCAATAATAGGACTCTAAAATCTCTCTAATTAAATACATTAAAGACATTCACCTTAAATAGAAGTGTAAGAATCTTCTATTTCATAACATGTTCGTTTTATTTTATACGACACTTTTTTATATGTTCTAAAAGAATGAACATATTACTATATTTAAAAATCTTTAAGTTGAATTTCTCATTTTACCTTATTTAACATACTGTTTTACGAAGAGTTTTTGAGAAGAAGAGGAGAAATGAGGAGCAAATTACAAAAGATATAGCATATGTAGTTAGTGCTAGAGTTCCTCCTAAGAACAAACAATATGTGTTAAGTTTATGTTTCTAGAAAGATTAGTATACGGAGTAAGCAAAAGATCAGCAAGCTGTGTTAGCTTTGCTTTGTTTTGTAAATACTTTTGGTGATTAAAATAAAGATTTAGTTACGAAAAAAACAAGAAAAAAATTACTGTTTTATGCCATAGAAGTATTATTAGAGTATGTGTCAAGGACAACAGGTTCTAAGAGTACTTTGTGCCAAAAGTTCATTAATCCCTCCCTTTCAATGTACATAAGGTAATTTAACTCGTACAGAATCTAAGAAAAAAGAAAAACTTATAAAATTTGCAATCGCAAAAGCTTAAGAGGTAAAAATTTTGTGGGATCATGATATTTGTGCGATTATAAAACCTTCTCATTAAAGGTAAAAGGGATAAATTGAAAAGTTTAAAGTTGAATTATTTTCAATTGTAAAAATACTTCATTCTTTTTTAAACGAACTAACAAGGAAAGTATGTCATCTAAATAGAAATAGAGAGAGTATTTTCTAAACTCCTGCCTAGTCAAATATTGGGATTTATTTAAGATAAAACGCATGGAATTCCACGGGGAAAAGAAAATGGAAAAGGGTGAAAACCTTCACAAATTTTCGGTAAAATACAAAATTGACCGGCCGATTGAAATTTTGTTTCATTATATATATATATATATATATATATATATATATATATATATATATATATATATATATATATATATATATATATATATATATATATATATATATATATATATATATATATATATATATATATATATATATATATATATATATATAGGAACGACTAGAAATATACATTTCTCCAAGGCCATCTATTTAATTAGTCAAAGAGGAAGGATTAAAGTATTGTGAAACATATATAATTTCAATGTCCTATTATATCCTTGAGTGAGGTACAAGCACTAGTGAGAATCACAAGAGAATCAAGAAAATTTCCTACTCAAATCTTTGGGAGTTGAAAGATATCCATCTAATTGCTTAATGACTTGGAAAGCCACAATTAAAATGCAGTTTAGAGAGTATGGACACTAATGATGCATCCTCTATGGGAGCTTGACTTTATCTACTTCTGGGAACAGGAAAAAGAAATTAAGCTAAATAGGGTCCCTCCCCACTGATAGAAACAGATACTACATCAAGACTCAAACTGATAAATAGAGTAAATAGAAAAAAATTCCATATCTTTCTTATAATAGAGTAAAAGAGAGAAAAACTCCTCCTTAATAAGTGAAGTTTTCTAAAAGAGACAGCATCTGCTTCTGCTCAAAAAAAAAAAGCTATATACCTTTGGTTATCTTTAAGTTTTGATTTTTTCCATTAAAATCCTCAGTATTCACTTATAGCCAATGGGCCAAGTTTGCATGTGAGAAAGATAGCTACCTATATCAGTCTTTCACATTCAAACATTCATTATCACCATAAAACTCACTCAATTGAAAGTCTTCTCAACAAAGGGTCCCTCCCTAAACTTTTTAACTATCGCCTTTTCCATGTTTTACATAATATTCATGTACTAGCTAGTCATCTAACACCTGTACCTAGGAAGCTGACAAGTAATTTATCTTCATTCGTAGAAATAATAAAAGGAAAAATGAAACAAATAGCACAATAATTTGTAGATGGAGAAAATAATTTTCAATCATGAATACCTTAAGTTGATTTTGAAAGAATCAAAAAAGAGGTCCATACCAATATATATATATATATATATATATATATATATATATATATATATATATATGAACCAACGACATGAACATGTATGGTAGGGCCTTGAACCAGAGTCTCCTTCCCACGTGCACCCAACGAAAAATTATGCAAACTCCCTAGTATTAATTGAATTTTTTTTTCTCTACCTTTTTGTACTCTATTTTTTAACAAAGAATTAATACGTAGAAAGCATTGTGTAAGCAAGGGGTACTAGTATATTTTGGGGGTCTCTTTGAATGCATGTGAACCTAATTATTGAGTTTCTTTTCTTGGCCCTACGTTCTTTCTTCTACACAGAACAGAACAAATATAAAGGAATTGACAACTTATAATATATCAGCCTGAACAGGAAAGATGTGATGGCCAGAAGGAGTTAATATTCCTAATCTTTAATTCTTGTCAAGAACTTAAAACACAAAGTAAAAAAGGGGTAATAAAAAAGAAAAATAGAATAGGAACCATATGTTGACATGCTAATATACTAGCAGGAAGAAAATATAATTGGCAAAACAATGATGAAGGTGATAATTGGAAATTGAGACAATGATGATAAAGGTGATAAAATAATGTCCAATATAGTAGTAATATTTTGAGATTCCGAAAATTTATTGGAAAGGAACATGTCAAAGTTATTTAATAATATAAGTATGAGCCTGAAAAAATGTACAAGCTTATAAATAGAGAACTTGTGAGGTGCTGGGGACGGGAAGCAGAAGTTGTTCTAGCAGTTAAAGACGGTAATTCAACTCAAAAGGGAAACAATATTTTTATTACTACTCTATTTCTTTAATTATTAGCTAAGTCTTGCATAACCTGAAATGATTGTTATTTTCAGTGTTTTAGTGGAAACGGAGCAGAAAAGTAGTGTTGTTTTCAAAAAAATAACATTTTTACACAGTTCAATTGACTTTAATTTGTATATACTATTGTAAAATGATTTTTATAACATCATATCACATAAAAGATCACTACATACAACTGCCTATAACAAATAGAAGAGATTAAATATCCTGCTAATTAAAGTAGACAATGTAGAGAGTTTTTGGAGAATTAATTTTCTTGTATTGCTCACAAAAGTATATAGAGTACAAAGAAGTATCAAATCCTACCAACTATAGAACTATACAATAATGAAAGAATATTCTACCAATAATAAAAAGATACACAAAAGATATTCACAATATATCCTAATACGCCCCCTCAAGATGGAGGGCCGGAGGACACGTCAATCTTGGACATTAGCAGAAGAAGCCGAGGACGAGATAAGTGCTTGGTGAGAGCATCAGCAAGCTTATCAGGAGAGGATACGTGAGCAACATGAATAGACCCATTCTGAACCAATTGACGAATAAAGTGATAATCAATGGAGATGTGTTTCATGCGCGAATGAAACACAGGGTTGGCACAGAGGTAAGTGGCGCCAATGTTGTCGTTGTAAATGACAGGAGCAGTCGGAAGAGGGACATGAAGCTCACGCAGCAAGGAACGAAGCCAACGTACTTTAGCGGCAGCAGAAGCAATTGCACGATACTCAACCTCAGTAGAAGATCGTGCAACGGAACGCTGCTTTATGGAGCTCCAGGAAATAGGATTAGGCCCTAGAAAGACAACATAGGCACCAGTTGAGGAGCGGTCATCACAGTTCCCACCCCAATCAGCATAAGAGAAACAATGCAGAGGTATAGCAGATGAAGGACGCAGCCAGACTCCAAAGTCACGCGTCCCATTCAGATACCGGAAGAGGCGCTTAACTGCACCCCAATGAGTGACAGTAGGAGTGTGCATGAACTGTGAGAGTTTATTCACAGTAAAGGAGATATCAGGACGAGTGAAGGAGAGATACTGGAGGCCCCCAAGTGCCTGTCAATAGGCAGATGCGTCGGCAGGAGCCGAGCCGTCGGCCAAATGAAGGCGGGTTGACGCCGCTGTTGGCGTCTGAACAGGGTTGGATTCCAGCATATTATGACGACTCAAAAGATCAACAACATATTTACGCTGAGAAAGAAAACACCCCTTGGAGCTGCGCAGAACTTCAACACCAAGAAAGTACCTTAGATCACCCATGTCTTTAAGAGAAAACTGAGTCCCAAGAGAGTCAATCACACAGTTCAAGAAATCAGAATCATTGCCAGTCAATATAAGATCATCAACATATACCAAAGTAGGCCGTAATACCAGAATACTGGAAGACGAAGAGCGAAGTGTCAAAGGTAGTGTTGACGAAACCCATGGTCAGAAGGCATTGGCGGAGCGCACTGTACCATGCCCGGGGTGCCTGTTTGAGACCATAAATAGCTTTTTATAACTTACAGACATAAGATGGATAGGCTTTGTCAACAAAACCCGGTGGTTGTGCCATATAAACATCCTCTGTAAGCCTCCCGTGGAGAAAGGCATTGTTAACATCCATTTGACGAAGAGGCCAGCCCTTGGATACAGCTAGAATGAGAACCAAACGCACAGTTGCCGGCTTAATAATCGGACTGAAAGTCTCCTGGAAGTCTACACCTTGACGCTGATGAAAACCCTTCGCAACAAGCCGGGATTTGAACTTATCCACAGTACTGTCAGGCTTTCGTTTGATACGATAAACCCACTTGCAACCCACAACACTCTGTGAAGAATCAGGCAAAACAAGATCCCAGGTGCCATTCCGTAGCAGAGCATCAAACTCTGATGACATAGCAGCGCGCCAGCACTCATCAGGCATAGTACTAGACAAAGTCTGAGGTTCAGTAACAGCTGGGGAGGTGACAGCAGACATACCAAATTTCTTGTTGGGCGTAAAGATGTTATTTTTGCTGCGAGTTTGCATATGATGACCACCCTGAGAGGATGTGGGTGGAGGCATAATGGGTGTAGCGGCGGTAGGGGCTGCTGGCGGTGTCGGAAGGGGTGCTGGTGACGCGGGCATTAGCGCCGGCAGTGCGTCCGATGAAGGATCGCTAGTGGGAGCGGCGGCAGGTACCGGTGGCGGCAGCGGAAGGACTTCTAAGGAGACCGGAATGGGTACAGGAGGAGAAGCGGGGTTAGACAATTTGGAGAATGGGAAGACATCTTCATGGAAGGTGACATGACGCGAGACAAAGATTTTAGACGTTGAGGGATCAAAGCATAGGTAGGCGCTTTGAGTAGTAGAGTAGCCGAAGAAGACACAGGCACGAGATCTGGGTTCCATTTTGTGTGAGGTGTAGGGCTGAAGCCAAGGGAAGCATTGACAGCCGAAGACACGTAGTTTGGCAAGGTTGGGCGCTTATGGAAGAGAGACTCAAAGGAGGAGAGCATCGAGAGATTTGTCTCGGGAAGACAATTAATGAGATAGACTATTGTAGCAAAGGCATAAGGCCAGTAAATGAGAGGTACAGAGGCATGATGAAAGAGAGTGAGACCGGTATCGACAATATGACGGTGACGGCGTTTAGCATAGCCATTGTGCTGAGGTGTATGAGGAGGTGAAGTGAGATGTGAGATGTTATTGGAGGCAAGAAAACAGCGTAAAGCGAGAAATTCACCCCCATTGTCAGTATACAGAGTAATGATTTTAGTAGAGAAATATTTTTCGAAAATGGATTTAAAAATAGGGAAGGTTTGTAAGACATCAGATTTACGGCGTAAAGGAAAAAAACCAAACATACTTAGAAAAATGATCAACAAAGATGACATAATATTTAAATCCTTCATTAGAAATAATTGGAGAGGTCCATACATCGGAGAAAATGAGCTCCAGCGGAGCAGTAGAAGATAAACCTGACTCAGAAAAAGGTAACTTATGAAACTTATGAAGCTTGCAAGAGACACAAGCAAGATCAGACACATTACTGGATGCTATACTGCTAGAAGACACTAAATGACGCAGGATTTTAGCTGACGGGTGACCAAACCGAGAATGCCACAATGACGCAGAGAGCTTTTGTGCCGTGAGGGCGGACGGGGGACTGGAAGCCGGCGGCCAGTAGTAGGTGTTGCCCCTAAGTGGGACGCGAACGAGTGTTGCCCACGTGCGACGATCCTTCACCTGAAAATCAGTATCATAAAGAACAACATTAACATTATTGTGACGACATAATTGGGCAACAGAGATCAAATTTTTACGCATATGTGGAACACAGAGAGCCCCAGGTAATAAAAGAGAGGAATAACTGTTAAGTTGTCCAGTATGTGTAATTGTCAAACCTTCACCGTTACCAATAACCACATTGTCGAAACCAGTGTAAGGGCTGTGAAGAGACATGATGGCAAGATCAGTAGTTATGTGATGGGAGGCACCAGAGTCCAGGATCTAGTCGGATGTAGAGGGAATCATCGGAAAGTGATGGGCTGTGTGAGCAGCCGGATAAGGCGGCAAAGAATAAGCTGGCCGCGGCAGTGGTCTACCGTAAGGGGGCTGATTGGCGCCGGAGATGGGACAGGACGGACAGCGGCGCGCGGAGTGGCCAAATTCACTGCAGAGCTGACACTTCCCATTGTACCCGCGAGATTGGCCATTGCTGGGGTAACCACCGCGACCGGAGGCTAAACCGCGGCTGCTACGGCCGCGCCCGCAGCTACCGAAGCGGTTACGACCTGGCTGCTGTCCGGCGACGAAGGCAGTCGACGGAGCCAAATCAGATGCAGCGGAGGTGGCCGGCACACGAGCAGTAATCTGGGCCTGCATGCTTAACAGCTTGTCATGTAATTCACAAAAGAGATGGGAGATTCGTGGGCTTGGATGGCATGAGAGAGTTCCATATACTGATCATCAAGACCATTTAGAAACTTAATGACAAGATCCACAGAATCAACACTAACACCCAGGAGAGATAATTCATCCACAATCACGCGAATACCGTGCATAAAATCAGTAATAGATTTAGAACCTTTTACCGTATTATGGAGCTGTTGTTTGAGAGCCATGATACGACCGCGAGAAGCAGTGCCGTATGTGCGTGCGAGGATGTCACAGGCCTCTTTAGAGGTTTTCGCAGCGGCAATAAAGGAGATGATCATCAGTGTGATCGATGAGATGATGGCACTGAGAATAAGATTGTCCTGGCGAATCCAGTAGGGATATGCTGGATTGGGGGAAGTCACCTACTTGTCGACGATAGTGGCTGGTGGGCACAGCTTCGGTCCGTCCAAGAAGCCGAGGAGGTCGTAACCCGTAAGAAGGGTTCGAAATTGGAATTTTCACGCCAGGTAATTAGTGGAATCCAATTTGAGTGGGATCTGAGCCGATGCATTGATGGCAATTGGCTGGAGAAGCTCGTTTGACGTCATAGCGGCCATGAAGCGCGAGGCAAAGGAGAGGAGGCGCTGATCGACGTCGAGAGAGAGAGAGGGCTGCCGATTAGTACAGCGTTGGTGGCGGCAGCGACGGGCTGCCGATAAGAGCGGCGGCGGCGCGGGTAGGGTAGTTTTAGGGTTTCTTTGGCGATAAGCCACTGGCGTATGATACCATGTAGAGAGTTTTGGGAGAATTAATTTTCTTGTATTGCTCACAAAAGTATATATAGAGTACAGAGAAGTATCAAATCCTACCAACTATAGAACTGTACAATAATAAAAGAAAATTCTACCAATAATAAAAAGATACACAAAAAATATTCACAATACATTCTAATAGACAACCGATTACAACAGATTATTTATGCCAATATGGTAAAATCCATTTACACTGGATGCAAATAAGTTAAATCCATTTTTTTTTCATTTAACCACGCTCTGTCACAAGTGCAGACATTCTTTTCCCATTCCTTATTTCCAATTTTCCACATACCATCCTTGAAAATCGAAAAGAAACCACGAGGAGAGCGGTGGCAATAGCAGAAAACAATGGGACTACTAGATTAGATATTCAAAGGTTGCCTATACCGTCCAAAGATTACTGAGATGAGCTAAATAATTAGTCAAAATGAATAATATTCAAATTAACTTACTATGAAGCAGCAAAGGATACATGTGTTGTGAGAGTATTGTTGCTTTACTTATATATTATCAACATTATTTCTTAGTTCTTTATTATTTCTTAATTCTTTCTATTATTTTGGGTGGACAGGCTTGTTGTCTAAAGCCAAATTTTAGTAACAGACTTTAAATTATTCAATAATTTTCTTTTTCTTTTTTATTTTTGTTTACCCAAAAATACGGATAACAATTAAATTTATAATTTAATACAAATTGTTAATACTATTAGATTAAACAAATGAAAGACGTAACAAATAACCAAACCAGTGGTTAGAGTGATCCCGAACTCGATTAATGGCTCAATGAAGAACCTGCCTTCAATTCCAAACTCACACTAATAAAGAACTGATAAACAAAAATACTAACTTTGAATAACAGAGAGAATAAAGATAAATTGCCTTGGTATGCGTATTACAATGTGCCATGAATAATAATCTTCCCCCTTTATATAGTAGGGAAATTTTACCATAAGTACAATTCTAAAAAAGGTAAAAATCTTCTGTTTCGATAATCACTGAATTTCTGCCGATACTGGCCGAGATTCACGCCGTGATATCCGGTTGGGCATGGATATCACGGCCCTTCGTTAGTCGTGTGCAACTGTTTGATGATGTCCTTTGAAGTCTTGAAATTCGAATTGAACCCGAAGGTTGTGGTTCCAATGCTTCCGAGCGCAGGTGCTTTGCTCGAACCCCGATATGAGGGGTTCTTCACCTAGATTTTGGATCCTTATGGTCACGTCTTTAATCGGAACGTTCAACGGGCTTGGTTTCAACCCAATATAAATAGTCTCCTCGTTTCGTAGAGAGTAGGTTTACTGAAATGATGAGAAACGATACATGCATTTGGATCCCTTCTCCAATATACTGTAACAGAAATGACAAATAAGGCGACACATCCCGTCAGTCATGTCGTTCTGACTTCAAACATGTGTCAGCAATCAACGGGTCATCCCTGAATGTGAAGCGACACGAAATCTCTATAAAAGCTTCCATCATTCGTTCATTTTTACCTTTTGACCAAGCTTCTATCTTCGAGTTTTCAAGATATCACTATCTTTACTCAAACTTTCATATCACTACACATGTTCTTCAAGATTTCTCAATGATTTCCAAATTTCTGCTCAGATTTTCTTTAAATATTCACCCTCTGTTCTTCATCTTCAATCCTATTTTTTCAAAACTTTAAATGCTTTCCTCAAACATTTAAACACTACCTCAAATGACAATGGCCAAAACATCAAAAATTTTCCCCTAATAAGTTGCATCTTCGTTTTCTCAGCATGTCACTGCCACCGAAGCGGTTACCCCTAGAGTGGTTTCCCTCGAAATGCCTTCCCCCGTTGTAGTCATTAAGAAACTGGCCCCTGGGCCTCCCTTGTCATTGTTCTTTCCTTGGGCCTACTCAATTGCAGATGACTTCAAAGTCAAGAAGCCTTTGCGTGAATAAGACCAAGGTTAAAGAGTCTCGAGGTATATATGTTAAGTGACTGAGTATGTTCTTCCAATAGATTGAAAAGACTGCAATTGGGAGGGTAAGGGCGTAGTAGTTGTCATGCCCCAAGATTGGGAGCGCAACCAGTGCTCAACCGAGTGAACCCGGTCGAGCAAGCATGCTAGAAACATCCTACCCAACTCACTTACGATCAAGGGAAGGCATGATTTTATCAATTAGACAATAGGAAGATCATGTATATATACATTACTAATTCATTTCATTAGTTCCATCATGGTTAAGTTTCAAAATACAGACATTTTTATGATTGAATGGAACAAGGTTCTAAGCATAACATAATCCCGTGATCATCCTAACACCTGTAAACATCCCACACACTGTCTACGCAGCCTCTAAATAGGTACAAAAGAGTACTATAAAAGTGTAGGAGACAAGTCCCTCTCAATATATACCTCAAATAGAATATGTACATGACAAAATATGCACAACCCCGAAATTAAGTAGGGCTCGCCAAGACTACTGGGAAGATGTTGATGATGTACCACTAGCTGCGATGAACGTTGTCTGCTATGGAACCACATATATTTATTTAAAGATGTAGCGTCCCACCAAAAGGGACGTTAACACCAATCTTAATAGAATGAAAAATGAAATAAAGAGGAAACAGTCATGATGTACAATAAGAGCTTCAAACAAATACGAACACATCAAGTAAGGATCGCATAGTTCTCGGTTCAATTTCTATCTTATTAGGTTGACAATCTTAGTTCCATGTTCCAGAATTCACAATACCACGGTGTTCCTATGTGGAGTCCGATCTCGACCCGATCGGCTAGGCCATCTCATTTGAGACATCAACCATATCTACAATTTTAACCAATTATTTCCAGCACAGTTACCACTGTGTGTGCGGCATGGTATCCGATCACAGTTCGATCGGCTAGGCCATATCACTTGAGACATCATCCTTTCAATCGTTCATCTCAATTCACATTTCTTTCCCATCCTTCAATACATGGCACGAGTGCCTTCATTTATTAAGTCATTCTTCGCGCTTGGCCGTATCTTGCCATCCAAGTTTTCCTTTTTCGTTATACATTCAAATAGCATTATCATCCATGTCAATAAGGCTTATCATATAAGACATTGCACACATAAAGGGAAAATCTTGGAAAATCCTAATAACATGGAGGCTTTTCATACAACTTAGAATAGCAATCTTTATTAGATTCTTGACATAAATTCTTAACCTTTTTCAACACATATTTCATATTTTACACACATTCTCAAATAGCATGATGATATGGTACACATTTAGAATAATTATTGAACATGGATATTTCATTATAATACATTAGGAGAGATAATTCTAGAATGATCAATTTATGGACTTACATCAATTACACGAACACCAGGAATTAGATTCTAAAAAGAGGGGGTTTAGCCATACATAATTCAATTGAGCCACTTAAAACTCTATGATGTTCCGGAATGTTCACAACTTCAATCTATTTAGCAATGTGGCACAATTGAACCCCTAATTAGGAAAATGATCATTTTCCTAGCTCACTTGAGCATTCTATCAAATACTATGTTTTTATTAAGGTTTTATGGTCCTTTATTGTGAAAAACTACACTAACCCATTCTCCATTCTTTTCTATCTTTATGTTACCACTCCCCCACATGTTTTACGAATAAATGCATGCAAGTTAATCACCCTCATCCCCATGAATTACCTGACTAATGGCCAATTATAGCTACATTTTGGAATTAAGAGCTTGGATAGTAGAATCTTACATCTTGGGAAGGAGGCCTAGGTTCCTCTCTTCATAATCTTCAAGGTGGTTAAGCAAGAATTGAATAACAATTGATGAAGAACAATTTCTCTCTTTAGGATTCTTTTCCTCGCTCTAAACTATCAGAAAATATGCTGCCAATGTGCGGCTCGCGAAATGGTCATACGGTCGCACAATTGGCTACGAAAATGAACCTAAAAATTTGAAAAAAAGATTGCATCACTCTGCGACCAAAATACGGCCCACATAGTGATTATGAGCCGTATAATAAGATGCAGTAATACATATTTCTGCAAAACACTTTCCTTTAACTCTGTAGCATATTGTTCAATCCAAAAAGTCTGAGTTGTGGCGAGCTTTTCTTCTATTACAACATATAAATCTAACTTTGCACCAAAAAATTCTAGGTTTTAGGTAAAATTTCACGGGGTCTTAGAGTACTCCATGGGCCCGAGGACTCTATTACTACCCACGTGGAGGGGTACTTAATTATTTACACTTGCCCCTTCATATTTGGTATGGTATATCCAGTTGTTCTAAATTTATTCAAGAGGTACGAGGTATGCCTTTGGAAACTCCATCCATCATTGTGGAGGATTATGTCTCTCCTCCGCTACTTCATGAACAATATTGAGTCTCGTCAGTTCACAATCAATAACATGCTCCGATTATACAGTCCCAAAAAGTTCCGAAGGGGACTGATTAAGATTACTCGTAGGTCCAGCAAGGCCCACTTCTAAGCATTAATGAAGACCGAGACCGAGTGTGGAAAGGACGCTTCGTCCAAGTAAGGACCGAGAATTTGATCACCCAGGGATACATGCCATTTCCCGAGAAGTGGAATGTATCTCCAAGTGGAGTCTCTCTTTAAATGCCAAAAAAATTTCTTTATTTTCTCTCATCGCATTTATGTTTGTGATTGTACAGTTGTCGTTCGGGATTCGAATGCAGTTCCCTGACTAAAGTAATGGATTGAGGACATCTATACTCATATCTCGTACTTTGAGCGCACACGGCACGGACTCTTGAGGGGCCAATGGGAGGTCCATTCGTTTAGCAAGGTCTCTCTCCCGAGTAAGTAACATCAGGCTCCTTTCTTTGCATCATACTCATTCTCATTTCCTTTGTTTTTCTTTTGTAGGCTTTCCTAAGACCACTAAGAAGTCAATAATAATCACTGTCCCGAAGTAACATCAGGCTCCTTTCAGGGCCTCGATCATACACTAGGTCCATGCCCGAGGAGGCCCGAGAGGGGAAGGAGAGGTCTAACGAAGGGATTCATGGAGCGGACCATCCCATTCGTTCCTTTTTGCATGGATTCAGCCATTTTGGAAGATTTTTTTGAGTTGGGCAAACTAGAAATGCCGAGGAAGGATCCATTTGCAGAAGTCGGAGGGCTCAATTTGAGCCCAAAGGTAATCAACCAGTTCCCCCCTCCCCCCCACCCCCCACCCCCCCGAGTATGGATCCCAGCCGTAAGAAGTCAATAATAATCACTGTCCCGAAGGATGCCCGATTTCATTGTGCTCCCATGAGAGTAGCGAGACACCTCCCATGCTTGGTGACCAAGGAGGAAAAGGCGAAGATGAATGAGGTCGACGTGTCACGCCTTTTCAATGAGGCGTATCAGGCGCTGAATAAAGGTAAGGCATGATTATGCTCTTTTGAACTTTTACGTAGTTTTTGATGTTTTAAATGTTTTTTCAACCTTTTGCAGGCCGCGGTACTTTATCACAAAAGATTTCTTCGGTATCAGGCAGAGGTCAATCAGCTCGAGCTTGAGGTTAAGGAGATTGCCCAGAAAAAAGATATGTACAAGCTTCTCAGCAAGCAGGATGAAGGGGCCATCAAGGACCTTTGCTAATACTGAAGAGACGGTGGTGCAATATAAGACCAATGTCGAAGGAGCCAAGACAAGACTACTGCTGAGTACCTACGGTGGCTATACCGGTGGGAGACCCTCTAAGAGATCAATTCCCGAGACTTCGACCTATCTTCCGAGATAGAGGAGGTAAATAGACTTGAGGTCGAGGCCAAAAATCTAGCCGAACCCAAGGGTGAAACGGGCTCAAAAGAATTAGAAGGCCCCGATGGTTCTAGTGATGAGTCGAGTTCCTATGAAGATCAGGCGTAGAAGCCATAGGATTATTATTGTTTTTGTTTTTGTTTTTTGTATCCTATACATATATCTTGTTGAGGCAGTTTTTGTTGGGCCTTTGTAAAGACATTTCCAGAATGCTTAAAAAATTTCCTTTTCGGCAAATTGAACTGTTTCAACATCTTTTCATGATTTCCAATTTTGCAAACATTTCTAATGCCTAAGCATATGATATAATACAATAACAAGTCATTTGTTTTTCGAAGCTTCAAAAACTCGAAGCAACTCAAAATGACCGGGAATTTTCCAAAAATGCTTAAGTATTCTTAAATGATGCTTTTGTCGATGGTAACCTTTTGGCGGGTTTTGAATTTTATTTGAAGTGCTTATGTTGTGATGACGTGCTTCGAACATATCCGAACCATTTTTTACTACAGCCTAATAGGGTCTGTACCTCTAGGTTTCGATAACCCGAGCCACCCATATTTATCTCAGACAACAGGACCCGAATGGGAGGTAGACCTTTGGGCTCGAAAGTACCCGAGTAGGGATATCTCTTACGCTTTATACTTTTGAGAAGGAAAAATGTGTATTAGAGAGTCAGAAACTTTCTTTCATTCTTGTGTGTAATGTATAAGGTTGTAAGCGTGTAAAAGCTTATACTATGACTGAGGTGGACTATGTGGGAATGATTCACTTGACCGTTTGGCCCATACAATAAATCCTTTCCATGGAGCCTAGACTGTTCAAGCACAAATTTTTCTTTCTTGCCGAAAAGAATTCGACCCGAGATGGTGATGGCCCCAAGTATTCGAGGTTGATCTCGAGAGGGCTCGGATACTGTTGATGCCACCATTGACTCTGATTTAAAACCGGTCTTCGATTCTGTGTTAGCACCATCCATTATTGCATCATCATAAACCTTATAAGAAAATCCATTTGAGACAAAATTTGTTCAAGGGAAAAAGAGTTTAACGTGTGCTTCCAGACTTTATTGTCATATTTCCCCTTGGCCATTGCCTACAAGTGTTAGTCTGATTTGTATAAAAAAAGTGAACGAGATTGTACCACAACAATAGCATAGTTTTAAGTGTGTCACGTTCTAGTTGTTTGGTAGGTGTGCACCATTTTTTGCTTCGAGTTTGTATGAACCTTTACCGGTAATGCCGATGACTCGATATGGCCCTTCCCAATTTGGTCCCGGCTTCCCTTCATTTCAGTTCCTGGTGTTCAGTATTAGTTTTCTTAACGGGTATAGGCTTGTAGTGTTGGTTCTTGAAAGAAAAAGGTTTAAGGCTCAAAAGGATTAACTAGGGATTATCTCGTTGGCAGGCTATGGAATTTTTCAACTTAACATTTGGATCAAGGAGAGCCTATAATCACGTCTCAAGTCAAATTTCACCTAGGATTTCGCCTCAACAAAATATTCAGGGCAAATTCTAGACCATTGGTTAGGACTTGGACTCACAGTTCGATTTCTCAACATACATGCTAGGGGATTGCTACAGACATCGAGTCGAGGGACCACAATGACCTTAGTTAGGAATTAATCATACAATGGTCCGAAAAGACCACACGATGATTGTTTGGTCAACACAAAAGTCTCAACGCCACGACTTTCACCATCCTAAACACAACATTTTGTCTTTGACCATGGGATCAAAGGCAATTTTCTATACCCAAGTGAAGGTTTTCTTGATGTACACTTAATTACAAACTACTAAAAACAAGAGAAAAATAAAAAAAAATGGACTCAAACCCTTAAGAAGGTTGTCATACCATCCATCATCGGGAAGAGCCACCCGGTTCTCACAATACTCCACCATGGAAAGAACTGTGGCATTAAGAAAATCAAGGGCTTATTGAAAGCGCCAAAAACAAAATAAAAATGCTATGAGCCTATCTACTAAGCTAAAAATGTAAAATTTGTGCGAAAATAGAAAATAGAATGAATATTTACAAAAGGGGGATTAGAATATATAATGGGGGATGTATATATACCAAAGTGTAACTTTATATACAATCCAAATAGAAGATAAAAAGTATGATAAAAGTAGTGACTGAAAAGTTTTATACAATCCAAAATAGAAAATCAACATAAACAAAAACTAAGTCAACTAATATATACAGTCATCCAGATAAATAGTAGGGCGCACCCCCATGAATAAAAGCTGACATTGTCCCCAATGCCAACTAAATAGATAAGCATCAAAAGTCAAGAATAAAGGATATAGGAGCTCCCTAAGCCTGGTCCATCTGCATAGGATCATCAGTGGTCCTCTGTATGTGCGAGAACCTCTGATTGGTTCCCTGTCTCTAGCTACTCAGCAGCTAGGACTGCGGCCTATTCCTGGACCAGCTAGATGTTAGGTGCATCATGTGGCAAACTGGAGGAGGTCACCTGTGGGTCTGCCAACTCAATAACTGCATCAGTTGTACTGGGAAGCTTCCTCTTCTTCCTCGGAAGCCTGGGTGCCTGATCCTATTGCGACACTGGTATTGGTTCTGCTGGTGGGGATGGATCCCCAAATAACAAGTCTAGAGGCATCTGTTTTGCCAATAGCTTGTCCACATCTGTCCTGCGCTCCTTCACATACTCTTTTGAAGACTGTGATTTACTCATCTTCTTATGCTCCCGGGTAAGCTCCTTCAGAGCTTTGCCCGGTGACTCCACTACCTTAGACAAGGCATCATATGTCTTCATTATCTTTTCCTAGTTCTCCAGGAGCTTCTTCAATGTGTCCTCAATGGACTGAGGAATCAGAGTTGCCTGTGGTGCTAAATGGGCCTCAATAGTGGAAGATAATATAGACAACTTGGATGTCGTAGCTGATATCCGGTTGTTCGCACTAGCCAGTGTCTAGCTCAACTGATGGGCAGTGAAAGGATGAGCCGGGGAAGATGGAACCACCGGGTCAACTGAAGTACTTGGACCAGCAGTAAAGGAAGGTCCTGGAGGCAAGTCATCAGCTGTAGTGGCAGCAGTCATGGTGGAAGGCTCGGTAGAAAGCTTGACAGAAGGCTCTACCGCAACTGGCTCCTCAGACTGGCCAGTCGGATAAGAGGCAGGTGGCTTACATCTCTTGTCCTTGAGGTTGTCTAGCCCTTTTAAATGGTACCACGAGAATGGGGACAATGGTCTCACCTTGACATCAAATGATTTATTCTCCACGTTTAAGTCCCGGAAGTACGTGGTAAGGGTGTTAGGGAATGGGTAGTTCCGGTCACTCTCAGATCCCACCGAAGAAGTCGCCTGGTACATCACATTTCCCATATTAACAGGGAAGCTCGCCATGATAGAAGCAATCAAAACAACACGGGGAAGTGGGATAGATTGATCGTGGGAAGTACGGTCAAATCGGTTGCATACAAAGGTCAACCACCCTCTAGTCTCAAAGTTTAATGTTCTTCAAACTATCTTCACCCCGGCTTGCAGCCAATCTGGAACAGCACCTGGGTGTTCCAAGTATCTAGCTAACCATGGGCGAACCTCTTCGCCCATTTCTAACTTCCCATTATACCGGGTCTCATCTTCATCATCAAACCCCAAGTAATCATTGAAAGCTTTCCCTGAGGACACCATATCTTTGTTCCGCACTTTGGTCACTATTGAGCCCTTTTTGATGTGGGCCACAGTGCAGTAGAACTCCTTGGCCATGTGCTCATTGGCTTTTCCAACATCATCCTGAAAGAACTCCCGACCCACTCTAGTGTGAAACTGTCTATGTACATTTGGGTGAAGGGGAAACAAGTCACTTGTGAGGAAAATTCTCTCCGGAATCAACTTTCGTAGTGGCCACCATGTCTAAACTGGTGGAAAGCCACCTGACTAACAATCCTATCTTCCCAAGCTGTGGGGTTTCTTGTCCGTTCAACATCTCCAAACTGGGGCTCACCACTCTCGAGTACCTAATCATCACTGTTATTCCCACTTTTTGCACTCTCCCTAGATAATGAAACTCTAGGGGAGGTGGAGTATTCATTGCTGCTGGCTACTAAGCCATCATAAGACTCAGAAGATATATGTTGTGAGCTTGGGCAGTAGGTAAAACTGGGACTGAGGGAGCTAGCACTGAGTCGGAGGAGAGATCTTGAGAAGGCATGTACTCACTCCCTGATTGGTCATCAGCTACATCAACGTTTTTCCTTGTTTGTAATATAGGCCGGGGAGTGAGTTTAACTTGTTTTCTTTTTCCTCCCCATGGAGGAATCACCTCTTCGGGTTGTTTGGAATCCCTACCTCATTGTTATACCATTGTCTGCAAGCAAACATATCTAACATTGTTAGTTTAGCACATGCAATGAGACGTGAATGAAATGAATTGCAGACAAAAGATGAAATAGTGCAGACACAGTTATAGAACATACCACCACGGCCCGCACAAACAGCAGTGCGACCGCACATGGGGCACAGCGGACAGCGCAAAGGTGACCATGGTCCGTATTAAGCAAACTCCCATAACATCACTTCTATTAATCACCCCACTGCGGTCCGCACAAAATAGGATCGCTACCGCGGTGGGCTAGTTCGGACCGCATAAACTGCAACGCGGCCACGCTGGGTACAAGTTCACTCTCAGTTTGGGCACCGTGTTCCACGCAAAAGGGTAATGTGGACCGTTTCACGACACTCTGGACCGCGCTAAGGCAACCGCGGGCCGCGCTGAGTCATTTTCACGGGAACTAGGTTAGGGTTTCATGATTTTCCCATTTTGTTCAAGTTTTGACACCTACTTGTCCCTACTCATTTGCCCAATTTTGAGGCACATTCAGCACACAAAAACTAACATGTAAACTATCCTAAATAAACAAATCAAAGTAAAAGAAATTAACAAGAAGAAAAAGAAGCTAACGCTACTGGATAAGAAAATACAATGAAATTAAAGCAATAAACAAGGAAAAATGGATGAGGTGTTACCAGATTATGAAGATGTGTATGCAAAAAATCAATACAGGCGAGATTTTACACCAGATGAGAAGATGAAAAATAAAATTTTGTCTCCGCGAGTCAAACTTTCGAAAAGTGTAACCGATGACTTTTGAGATCAATTTATAGAAAATGAAGCGAGCACCATTCTCACCTACCAGCGCGGCTGCACAAAAGCGACCATAGACCGCATTGGATTTGTTCAAATGAATTTTTAGCAGGTAGCAATTACGAACCGCACAAAATCAGACCGCGGTCGCAGAGGTCCACCATGGACCGTACTAACCGGACTGCGACCGCAGTGGAAAACTTCAGAGAGCATCATTTTTAGCTTATGCTAGTGCGGACCGCACAATGTGCACTGTGGCCGCACTGGCAAACTTCAGAGATTGTGCAATATTTTCCAACTTGCTTTGTACTGTATCGACATAATCCCTACAACATCTCACAACCAATTATCTCAAAAATCCTAAAATATAAAGAAAGCCGAAGAAAGAAAAGGACATGGGTTGCCTCCCAAAAAGCGCCTAATTTAACGTCACAACGCGATGCGTTTTACCATCACATCACTTCAAATGAATGAGTGCCACCAGATGGTTGTCATTGAACTTCCCCAAATAATGCATGACAGGATGCCCATTGACTCGAAAAACCTCACCATTTTTGTTCTTGAGATCAAGAGCACCAAATTAGGTCACACATACAACTTCAAATGGCCCACTCCACTTTGATTTGAGCTTTCCCGGAAATAGCCGTTATCGGGATTTGAAGAAAAGAACCATATCACCAACCTTGAATTCCTTCCCCCGAGCTTATTTGTCGTGAAGATACTTTATCTTGTTCTAATACTAGAACGAGCTGGAGTAGGCATGAAATCTAAAATCGTCAAGCTCATTGAGTTGTTCAGCACGGATATTCACCGCAACATCCCATTCCAAATTCAACTTCCTCAAGACCCACATAGCCTTCTGCTCCAATTCCATCGGAAGATGGCAAGATTTTCCAGACACCAACCGGTACAAAGACATACCAATTGGGGTCTTGTACGCCGTCCGACATGCCCAAAGAGCATCATCCAATATTTTCGACCAATCGGTCCTATTAGAATTAACTGTTTTAGACAAAATACTCTTAATTTATCGGTTGGAGACTTCCACTTGGCTAGTAACCTGAGGATGATAGGGGGTGGTTACTTTGTGATTTACTCCATACTTAGAAGGCAGCAAACCAAAGGCTCGATTGCAAAAGTGCGACCCTCCATCACTAATGATAGCACGGGGAGTGCCAAACCATGTGAAGATACTCTTTTTAAGCAACACCACCACACTTTGGGCTTCATTGTTGGGCAAATCCAAGGCTTCAACCCACTTCGAGACATAATCCACTGCCACTAGAATGTAAGAGTTTCCACAATAGCTCATGAAAGGACCCATGAAATCGATGCCCCAAACATAAAAAATATCCACCTCTAGAATTGTGTTGAGAGGCATCTCGTCCCTTTTATTAATCCCACAGACTCTTTGGCATTCACACATTATTGACAAAATCACCGACCTCTTTGAACAAGGTAGACCAGTAGAATCCACAACTAAGCACGTTAGAGGTCGTCCTTGCCCCGCCATGATGGACACCATGGGGGGGAAGAATGGCCAGCCTCCGAAATACCCAATTTTTCCTCTTCTAGGACACAACATCTAGTCATTACAACGGTGTAAATCTTAAACAAATATGGCCCGTCCTAATAAAAATCTAAGATATCCCGCTTGAGCTTGTTCCTTTGGTTGGAAGAGAGCTCAGATGGGATGATTGTGGTAACAAGATAATTTGCGCCATCTGCAAACCACAGCATTCCATTCATTGACACCACAAGGAGTTTCTCGTAGAGAAATGTATCATTGATTTCAAGGCCATCACAAGGCCTCCCCTCCTCCTCTAAATGGGATAAGTGGTCCGCCACTTGATTCTCACTCCCTTTTCGGTCAACAATTTCCAAATAAAACTCTTGAAGAAGAAGAAGAACCCATCTCATCAATCTTACCTTTGAATCTTTCTTGGTCATCAAATGGTTGCTCAATGTGTATTAGCTGTGTATTGAAGATCAGAATAAGATGAGTGGATTTAATTACTTTTGAATTTGTCTACGGAGCGGTGAATGGTAATCATATTCACGGTATTCCTTCCAAGAATGATCTATAGGTCAATTTGGGGAGATGCAAGAAATGGCTTCGGGTTCCTAGAAATTTCCTCAGGGGAAATCATATCGCATAAAGTTATTTTCGAGTTGTATGTCTGTGTGACTCAATTGAGTTAGAGGCGATTGGTTCTGATTATGCAATTATGTGTTATTGAGTTCTAAAAAATTTATCGTGGTTATGACCACAGTCAGAGTTGATGTCTTCTATAGGTATGGAGGCTATATTATATGTGGTGGTGTTTTTCCTGGGTTGGGTTAATTGAAATTCTCCCAGTTGATAAGGTGTTCAATGTGCTTATGGTTCAGAGTTGGCTATAAAATTTTTATAGTGTTGCGAGCTAGCATGTTAGAGGCAGTGCACCATGTGGGGATGAGAAGTTGCATGTGCAAGGTTACAATTTACTTTTGGAGGGAAGGATACGAGTTATGGATGTCTCGGGTAATTTTGGGTGCTTGAAGTCTTGTTGGAACTATGGGTTCCCATCGAAGTATAGTTCACCTATTGTAGGTACATTGTGTTTCGACTTATGGGTGTTTCTCCGTGAGATGATGGAGTATGAACTACGTGTCAGCTGTTTGAGCAGCGGTGTTGATATTGGATATGAAAATTCTGGTATTCGTGAGGCTCCGAGACTAATTGTTCTTGTTGGTGGACTATTCTTTAATATTGAGTTGTGAAGGAATGAAGAAGATTGGATGATTAATGGTATTTTTATGGAAAGGTTGCTACAGAATTTTGGAAGGTTTATCACATGTTCCACGAAGTTCGAAATTTGGTTTGGGGATTATTTTGAGCCCAGTGAGGCTTTGTATTCTGTATCAGGTTGGATTGGCATGATCGGTATGCACAATAACTTTGGCCCCATACGGTAAGTTTGAAACTTTTCTATAGCAAAAACAATAGCCAATAACTCCTTCTCGGTGATTGTGTAATTCCTTATAGCCTCATTCATGGTCTTGCTTGCGTAGTACATGGGAAGGAATATCTTGTTGATCCATTGGCTTAAAACAGCACCAACTGCAACGTCACTAGCATCGCACATGAGCTTGAATGGCATGCTACAATTTGGTGTGGTAATGATGGGGGTAGAAGTCAACTTGAGCTTCAGATGCTCGAATTCTTGCATACAACTCTCATCGAACAAGAACTTTGCATCTTTCTCTAGAAACTGTCACAACGGATGTACCACTTTAGAAAAATCCTTTATAAACCTCTGATAGAAACCCGCGTGCCCAAGGAACACCCCTTTGACAGAAGTAGGGGGAGGAAGCCTCGAGATAACTTCAATCTTGGCCTTATCAACTTCGATTCCTCGCTTCGATATCTCGTGACCCAACACTATACCTTCTTCTACCATAAAATGGTGCTTTTACCAGTTTAGAACAAGGTTGGCGTCTTCACACCAGGCCAACACTCTATCCAAGTTTACCAAGCACTCCTTAAAATAATCCCCAACTACGCTGAAATCATCCATGAAGACCTTCAAGATATCCTCCACCATGTCGGTGAAAATAACCACCATGAAACATTGGAAGGTCGTCGGAGCATTCCATAATCCAAATGGCATCCTCGAGAAAGCAAATGTGCCATAAGGACATGTAAAGGTCATCTTCTCTTGGTCCTCCGGGGCAATTAGAATTTGACTGTACCCCAAGTTACCATCCAGAAAGCAATAGAAAGCTCGGCCCGCAAGACAATCAAGCATTTGGTCAAGGAATGGCAATAGGAAATGATCTTTTCTAGTCAACTTGATAAGCTTCCGGTAATCGATACAAACTCTCCACCCCATCACTGTCCGAGTCAGAATAAGCTCATTATTGTCATTGGTCACCACAGTCATCCCACCTTTCTTCGGTACACATTGCATAGAGGAAGTCCACGAACTGTCAGAAATGGGATAAACCACACCACTGTCAAGGCATTTGATAACCTCTGTCTTTACCACTTCTTGCATCGCCTCATTTAGTCTTCTTTGACGTTCAAGTGTAGGCCTTGCATTCTTCTCCAAGATGATTTTATGCATGCAAAAGGTGGGGCTCATACCCGATATCGGCCTATGTCCATCCATTCGCCTTCTTGCGATTTTGAAGAACCGCCAAAGTGGCGTCAACATGCACGTTAGTTAAGCAAGACGAAATAATAACAGGTAAAGTACAATTAGATCCCAAGAAGTCATACCTGAGGTGAGGAGGAAGTGGCTTCAACTCCAACACCGGTGGCTCCTCAGTCGATGGCTTTGTTGGTGGAGTTTTGTGGTTTTCAAGATCCAAAGATAACTTCCTAGGCTCATATGAATATGAACCCGTGCCATGCAATGAATTCACACACTCCACTCTACTAGCATCATCATCGACATCCATGTTAAGAAGCATGGCCTCAAAAGGATCTTCAACATTGATCATGGAACTTGTGTCATCCACTATCACAATTGTGACAAAGTCCACAAATGAACAACCTCTGTGCTATTGGGTTGTCTCATTTATTTGCAAACATGGAACACTACCTTCTCATCCCAACACGGAAAGTTAACTCACCTGCCTCAACATCAACCAACGCCTTCCTCGTAGCTAGAAAAGGTCTCCCAAGAAGAATCAGGACTTCAAAATCTACCTCACAATCCAATATAACAAAGTGGGTCGGCAAGATGAATTTATCAACATAGACAAGTACGTCACCAATTATACCCAAAGGCCACTTCATTGACCGATCCTCCATTTGAAGTCTCGTTGAGGTTGGTTGAGGTTGTCTAATTCCCAAAGTCTTCAAGACCGAGTACGGCATCAAATTAATTCTTGCCCCCAATTCACAAAAGGCCTTAAAAAAATCCACACCTCCGATAGTACATGGGATAGTGAAAGCTCCGGGATCCTCAAACTTGGGTGACATTGAATGCACTATGGCACTCACTTGATGAGTCATCTTAATTGTTTCACACTCCATGGACCTCTTCTTTGTTACCAAATCTTTAATAAACTTCACATAAGCCGGCATTTGCTCAAGTGCCTCAACCAAAGGGACATTGATTGTGAGGCACTTCAGCATTTCAATGAATTTCTTGAATTAGTTGTCACTCTTTTTCTTGGCTAACCATTGAGGATAAGGTGAGGGTGGCCTTGGCAAGGGTGCCTTGGCTTTAGGCCACAGCGGCTCACGCATATCAATCACTTTCCCTAGACGGTTTCACGACATCTTGTATTTCTACCTCAATCTCATCATCAATTTCAATCCACACATCATTGTTCACATTTTGTTCAACCACATCAACATTCAAAGGCATATTATCATCACGCAACACAACTTTATCCTCCTTAACTCGTTTTTCCCTCGAGGAAAGTACACCAACGCCTCTTCCTCTCCTAGTTGTAATTGCCATCACATGGTTGTTATTCCTACCCATTGGGTTCACTACCGTAACACTTGGTAGATCACCCTTAGGACGAGTATTCAAATCTTGAGAAATTTTCCCTAGTTACACCTCCAAGTTTCGAATAGAAGTGTTATGAGAAGAAAATTGCACATCAGAATCTTGGTTCTTTTTCATCATTTGCTCAAACATGTTCTCAATTATCCCCAAATCACTCCCGGAAGAAATCAGAACTTGAGAAGGAAAGGGGGGTAGATTGTTCGGTTGTTGGTACATGGGGGCCTTTGAAAGTCTTTCCCCCGGTTGCCTTCTATTATTCCACCCTCCTTGATTGTTGTTGTTGATCCAATTATTGTTGTTCCCATTCCAATTGCCTTGATTGTTACCTTGTTTACCTGACTGCAGCTGACTCAACCTACGGAGTAGTGGGCGCTAATACTATTTACCCAATAGTGGTATCCGGTCAATTTTCCATTGGAACTTCAATTTGGAGTTGAGTGTTCGTATGGTCTAGGACTCTGTTTTAGATCCTAATTGATCTTCTAACATTTTTTGTTTTTTTTTTTATTATCAACTACAATATATCAACTACAATTTTAAAGCTAACTTATGCTAAGATATTGATTCTAAGTTGTATGCAATATAAATAAAGGCACTAGGGTCGTGGCCTGTACCTAGGTGGTCAACTAATGGGTAGAGATTCCAAATGCAAGAACAATGAATATGGGACTTATGCTATAAATGTTGCACTTTTTCACCCACTCTCACACCTCTCCGTAGAGAGAGTGATTTTGCCCAATTGACTCTCGAGAGACCAATTGGGTAGGCCAATTTGCCCAAGAAACTTGTGCTTCAAGATGGGTAGATACTATCTCGAGGTTTAACCCGTTAATTGGGACTACCATTCTCATGGGTCCATCCAAATCCTTGTTAGAATTAATCTTGGAGTCATAGACACTCTTTCTCAAGAAGAGTCAAGACCCACTAAGCTAGACTTAGTGTTTGCAACCACCAAATCTTAATGAAAACATAAGATTAATCAAAATAACAAATACACAACATGATTCATGCACTAAGAAATCACACCCATTAATTACCCACACTAGGATTGAGCAACAGCCCTAGCTAATGGGTTTAGCTAGACATAATAGAAATAGATATTGAAGAAATAGTAGATAAAATTGACATAACAATTAACTACAATGTTAATCTACTCAAATCCACATTAACACTAGAAGAAATTGCCCAAAATAGGTTAAAACTATGAAGTCTCGAGTTCAGCTTCTCTCTAATAAAACAAATCTTAACCTAAAAAAGTAAAATGTTCTATTTATACTACACAGGAAAAACCAAACAAAAATACCCCTGAGGATCAAGCACGGACCATGTACAAATTCCACACGGCCGCGGAGGGCACTTGGTCTTCAAATATTTCTTTTGAACTGGGGATGCGGACCGCACAAGTATATCACGTGGCCGCGTTGGCTATGGGACGCTAGCCGCACAGAAATGGTATGCGGCCACGTAGCAAGTCTCATCAAAATCATCACTCTCTGAACTTTACCCACACGGATCGCACTACTTTTGTATGCGGCCATGTGGGCTTTTGCCTTGAATGGTTAGGTCTTAGAACCTTCATAAGTGCGGACCGCGTGGAAAGGATCGCAAATGGAGTGGCTTGACATTGCATTTTCCTGGTCTCTGAACTATCATGCGCGACGGCGTGGCAAAGAAGTTCGGACCGCACATGGTGAACTTGAACATAACTAGCCTCTAAATTCTCATGCGCGGACGCACACCAAATCAGTGCGGTCCGCGCAGATCATCTTGTCTCCACTTCAGTTGTCTTTTGACACTTGGCAGATTTCACTCCTTTTTGAGCCGATCTTTGATATTTGTCATCTTGTGACTCAAACCTGCAATCAAGTGCAATTTGTAAGAATTTTGGGACTAATATATGGCAACTAATGCACAAAGCTCAGGTAAGAATGGGTATAAAACATGTAGAAATCGTATTTATCAACTCTACCAAACTTAAACCTTTGCTTGTCCTCAAGCAAATAAAATGAGACTTATCCCTCAATGGAAAACACCCAAGTAAGTCATGTTCATCCTAATGTAACCTCAACAAGCATCAATTGGGAGTAGCAATCATCCTCAATGCGAATGCATCAGCAACACATTTAAAACATTGAAAACTCATGGATCAAGTGTGACACAAGAGCATCAAGAGTTGACACATCTCATCAAGGAACCTTTCTCAAGTACTTTGGTCATTGTGGAACCCAAACTCACACATCCTCAGCTCTCCCTAAGTGAACCTTACCTTTTAGAGTATTTGCACACAAACCGAGGTCGATGGATTTCTCACTCATATCTCACAAAGAAAAGTCCCTAAGTCCGTCTCTAAGTACCATATGCTTGCCATTTGTGTAAGTATCCACTAATGTAGGCTTCCCTCAACTCAAGATCATATAGGGTTTTTGAGAAGTCATTGTGAAAGCTTTTGGGTGAAGATAGGATATGGTTTTGTTCAAATTGGTTCAATGTTCCCTTAAGCACTTCTTTTAATTCATTTTGACACACTTTCTTGACTCAATTGAGTAATTCACTTCTTTCAAGGGGTTAGAGAGACAGATTGTCACTCTTTCTTTTGCAATTCAAACCTTTTTTTTCTTTTGACTACTTTTTCACACCTTTTTTACTTCTCTTTTTCTTTTGCTTCCTTTTCTTTTGCTTTTGTACCTTCTACCACATTGTTTCCTTTCTTGTCTCTCCCCCAAACATAGACATTTTCCACTACTCAAGGGAAGATTTTCATGCCAACAGAAGATCTAATTAAGAATGGGTATAGGCTTGTAACTTGGTTCATGAAAGAAAAAAGTATAAGTCTCAAAAGGGGTGAAGTAGGGATCATTTAATTAGCAGGTCATGAAATTGTTCAAATTGGCATTTTTGGATCAAGTAGAGGCTATAATCGCTTCTCAAATCAAGTTCCGCCTATGATTTTGCCTCAAAAAACATTCGGGGCAAGTTCTAGACCATCGGCTCGGTACTTGGGCTCAATAAATTGAATTCTCACCACATACACACAAGGATTGCCAAAGACGGAGTCGATGGCCCACAACGACCTTAGATACAATTCAAGCCCACAGTGGCCCAAAATGACCACATGATGATTGTTTCGTCAACACAAGAATCTCAAGGCACAACTTTCACCATCCTAATCACTACATAATGTCTTTGACCATAGGATTAAAGGCGAATGTGCTAGGCCCAAGTGAAGCTTTGCCTGAGGTATCCTTAACTACAAAAACTAAAAAATCGAAAAGAAAAACCAAAAACGAACTCAACCCTTAATAAAGTCATCACACCATTTATCATTGGAAAGAGCCACCCGGTTCACACAACATTCTACCCTTGGAAAGAATTGCGGCATTAAGAAAACCAAGGGCTTATTGCAAACGCCAAAACAAAACCAAAAAGAGGTTACGAGCCTAACTTTGCAACTAAAACGAAAGACTTTAATGAAAATAACAAAAATAGAAAACTCAAATGAAAAACCAAATGAATATGTACAAAAGGGGAGTAGAATATACAACTAGGGGTATTTAGAATGAACATTTATATACAAATCTTCTACCTCTACAAATGTTCTGAAAGTAAAGAAATATATACAATCATCTAGAATGTCAATAAATATTCGAAATGGTAGGACCACACCCCCACAAATAAAATTTATCATTGTCCCCAATGATAACTACCAAATAAAGCATCAAAAATCAGTAAAGGATATAGAGCGGCCCCTCAAGCCTCATACGTCAACCTGTGCTGCTCAGTAGCTCCCGAGTCCTCTATACTTGCAGGGACCTCAGACTGGCCCCTAGCCTACTGCTGATGTACTGGTGGGACTGGTGGAACTGTCGAGGGCTCAATATATGGAGTACTTTAGGGACCCTCCTAGACTGGAGCCACCTCAATCACTATTCCCTCTGTTCTATGGAGCTTCCTCTTCTTCTTTAGCATGTACTCCTGCTCTTGTACCTGTGCTACTACTGGCTCTACAGTAGGATCCGCAAATAATTGGTCAATTGGCAACTGATCCTCCATGAGCTTGTCCACATCTCCTCTCAACTGTGTCACTGACTCTTTGGAAGCCTTCTGCTTCCTCAGCTTTTTGTGCTCCCGAGCCAATTTTTCCAACGCTTTGCTATGTACCCCAACCGCCTAAGCCAAGGCATCCTGCGCCGCCATCATCTTTTCCTAGTTGGCCGGGATCTTCTTCAGTGCATCCTCAATGGAGGAAGGAACCTCAAGAGTAATTGGTGCTCCCTATGCCTGTACAGTAGTGGTCAATGTAGACAACTTGGATGTCGCAGCTGACATCCAGTTGTTCAAACTGGCAAGGGATTGGATGAGCTGGTTTGCGATGAACCGGTGAGTCTTTGATGAAGGGACTACCGGGTTAGTTGCAACAGAAGGACCGGCTACTGACGACGGACCTGGAGGCAATGCCTCATCAGTAGCAGGAATGGTGGAAGGCTCACTGGGTTGCTCAATGACTAATGGCTCCTCAGGCTGGCCAGGTGTCGTGGAAGTGGATGCCATATTCTTCTTGCCCCTCTTCGGGTTGTCTGGACCCAACTGATTGTACCATGAGTATGGGGCCACCGGAGGTATTTTGACATCATATTTCTCCCCCTTAACATCCAGTTCCTTAAAATACAGGGAGAGTGTGTTTGGGAAGGGATAGGTATTTTTTGTCTCTTGACCCACAATAGAAATCACCCTCGACATGATGTTGCCCACATTTAGCGAAAACCCCGCCATGATGGATGCTACCAGGACAGCACAAAGGTTAACCACCCTTTGGCTTCAAAGTTCAAAGTGTTCCTATATATCTTTTCATGTGCCTTCAACCACACAAGGTCTGTACCTAGAGCTACTAAGAGCGCGGCCAACAACAGACGAACCTCCTCTTTCATTGCCAGCTTCTCTAAATACTAAGATTCATCCTCTTCTTTGAACCCCAAGAAGTCATTGAACAACATCCCATCAAATAGCACGATCTTGTCCCTCACTTTTGTTGCTTTGGAGTCCCGAACTATATTGTGGACATTGCAGTAAAACTCCTTCACCATGCGCTCATTGGCCATGCCAACACATTCTTTGAAGAAGCTCCAACTCTCTCTAGTGCGGAATTGTGCTTACACATGAGGGTTGAGAGGGACAAGATCGGCATGTATGAACTGCCTCTCCAAAATTAGCTTTCTTTTGGGCCACCACTCCCGGAATTTGTGGAAATCAATCTCACTGACAAACCTATTTCCCATGCCTCTTGTCTCCTTGTCCTCTTTATTCCACCAACACCTCCTTCAGCATATCTTCCACTCTCCTCTTATAGTGAAGCTGTGGGAGAAGTGCAGTAGTGGTCCTCACTTTTTTTTCTGCCCCGGACTCATCAGACGTGTCTGAGACTACATTCACTAGTCTCTTGGAAGTAGCAACATCCTCATGATCAGGAGAATGGGAGTCATGGATTGGAATTGATACAGACATGTGGGTGGGGGCAGACTCCGAAGTCACACTTCGGTAAGGTGCGTACTCCCTCCCTATGGAATTGGAGGCAGCCATATCGGCTTTCCAAATTAGCTTCCGGGTTATCTTTATGTTATCCCTGGTCAAAGGAGTGAGCTTTACAATTCTCTTGCTTTTCTCCCCTCGGGAGGAATCACCCCTCCCGGGTTGTTTTTCTTTGCCCTCGTGTTGTTGTTGTTTACCTCCACGTTTTTGAACCATTGCCAATAAGAATACATGACTATCTTCGTTAGTAAAAGCACAAAAGGTGAATTAGAAAGTTGAATTGAAAGAAAAAATGCAGACACTGTGACGCAGATTGAGGGGCGCGGACAGAACAAGAATGCACGCGGTCCGCACCATTCAATTATTCCAACACACACCTCTTTGAATAAACTGATGTGGTCGCACTGATTTGAACAGCGGCCGCGTTGGCTCAGTGCGGACCACACAAAAATGGCACGTGGTCCGCGCAGGTGAAGTACCAAAATGTTGACCTCTCTGAACTCTTCTCACGCTGTCCGCTCTCATTAGGACCGTGGCCCCACTAGGCTTGCATGGACCGCACACAAATGGCACGTGGACCGTGCTGAGTATATTTATCATTGCACAAAACGGGCCACGCAGACCGCACAAAAATGTTGCGCGGCCGCGTAGGGCAAATATAACTGAACCGAGATTTGTTTTTCCATTAAGCATCATTTTTGTTCACAATTTGAGTCCTAAGTGTCCCTACTCAATTAATTAACATGAATTTATGCCCCATGATTCAACAAAAACACATAAAAATCTAAACTAACAGTTAACTAAGAAGAAAAAGTATGAAAGTAAGAAGTTATACTAGTCGAGAGTAATTAAAAGAAACAAAATTAGGCTATGAATGAAATAAACAAGAGTTTTTACTAGGGATTAATGAGAATTCAAGTAAGTGAACAGATGTAAGGATGTAGCCCAGGATGAAAATTTGCGTAAAGGTTCAAATGAGGCCTAAAGCCTCTATTTATTGAAAAAACCCGGGACCCACAACTTACCCGCCAACGCGGCCACACTAAAATGTCACACGAACCGCGCTGGATTTCTATCGTTCACATTGGCTGCTCAATCCACGCAGACCGCACTGCTTGGTGTGCGGCTGCGTGACAGACTTGAGAGACGTGTTGATTCCAGCATTTCCCACACGGACCGCACTACTTTGGTGCATGGCCGCGTGGGAACTTATCAAAGTGATCAATTTTTGGGTCCTCCAACGCGAACCGCACAGAAATGTCACGCAGACCGCGCTGGGTCTTCCGAGCCTGAACTTACTTTTGCTCAGGCCTATGCGGACCGCACTGATTTGCTGCGCAGCAATGTAGGCACTATTCAGAGACTGAAAATTTTTGCACTTTTGCCCTACTCTGTTTATCCTTGTAACACTTCATACAGTATTAGCTCAAAATCCTATTCTACAACAGAAAACAAAGAAGAAAAAGACATGGGTTGCCTCCCAAGAAGCGCCTGATTTAACGTCGCGGCACGACGCATGTTACCATCACAGTCACTTTAAATGAATGAGTGCCACCACGTGGCTGGCATCAATCTTGCCCAAATAGTGCTTAAAACGATACACATTGACCCGAAACACTTCACCACTCTTATTTTTGAGATGAATGGCACCAAGAGGAGTTACACCAACCACTTCAGAAGGAACGCTCCACTTAGACTTCAACTTACCCAAAATTAACCTCAACCTGGAGTTGAAAAGAAGAACCATGTCACCAACTTTGAATTCCTTCCCTTGGGCATACTTGTCGTGAAGGTACTTCATCTCGTCCTTATACATGGACGAGCTGGAGTAAGCATGAAACCTAAACTCATCAAGTTCATTCAATTGCTCAACCCGGAGATTTGCAGCGACATCCCATTCTAAGTTCAACATTTTCAAGGCCAACATAGCCTTATCTTCCAATTCTACCGGAAGATGAAAAGCCTTCCCAAACACCAACCGATACGGTGACATACCAATCGGAGCCTTGAAAGCTGTACGATAAGCCCAAAGAGCATCATCCAATTTCTTCGACCAGTCGGTCCTATTTGCATTGGTAGTCTTGGACAAAATACTCTTGATCTCATGGATGGATACCTTAACTTGGACACTCGTTTGAGGATGATAAGGAGTGCTCACCTTGTGATTTACCTCATACTGGGCTAGCAAACAATCAAAAGCTCGGTTGCAAAAATGAGAACCCCGTCACTGATGATAGCACGTGGAGTGCCAAATCTCGTGAAGATACTCTTTTTCAATAACTCCACCACAATTAGAGCTTCATTATTTGGCAAATCTATGGCCTCAACCCATTTTGACACATAATCAACCGCTACCAAGATGTAGGTGTTGCCACAAGAACTTACGAATGGTCATACAAAGTCCATCCCCCAAACATAAAAATGTCAACCTCTAGAATTGTGTTAAGGAACATCTCATATATCTTCGAAATCCCTCCGGCACATTGACATTCATCACATCTTTTCACAAACTCACCGGCATCCTTGAACAAAGAAGGCCAATAGAAACCACAACTCAACACTTTAGACACCATCCTCCCCCGCCATGATGGCCACCATAGGGCGAAGAGTAACAAACTTCCACAATACTCAATTGTTCTTCTTTGGGAACACACCGGCGAATTACACCATCAATGAAAATTTTGAAAGGGTACGGCTCGCCCCAATGGTATTCCAAACAATCCTACTTGAGCTTCTTACTTTGTGTAGAAGAGAGATCATACGGAACCACACCGGTAACAAGATAGTTGGAAATGTCGATAAACCATGGCATGTATAGCATTGAAACCGGGAGGAGTTGTTCATCCACAAAAGCATCAATTATCTCAAGGTCTTCCAAAGGCCTCCCTTCCTCCTCCAATCGATACAAGTGGTCCTCCACTTGATTTTCACTACCCTTTCTATCAACAATCTCCAAATCAAATTCTTGAAGAAGAAGCACCCATCTCATTAACCTCGCTTTTGAATAGTCATCAAGTTTTATGACCCGCGTGATCGGTATGAATAATAACTTTGGCCCCCATAAGGTGTGGAAAAAACTTCTCCATGGAAAAAACAATGGCAATCAATTCTTCTCGGTGAGCGCATTGTTCCTTTGAGCTTCATTCATTGTCTTACTTGAGTAGTACACCGGATGGAACATTCCTAAGACCGTCCCCACCGCAACATCTCTAGCGTCGCACATGAGCTCAAAAGGCAAGCTCCAATTTGGTGCGGTAATGATGGGGGTATTCATCAACTTTTGCTTCAGAAGCTCGAAAGCCTCCATACATCTCTCATCGAACACATATTTGGAATTTTTCCCTAGCAATTTACACAACGGTTTAACCACCTTAGAAAAATCCTTGATGAATCTTCGGGAGAAACCCATGTGTCCAAGAAAACTCCATACATCTCTCATCGAACACATATTTTGCCTTATCAACCTCAATCCCTCTTTTGAAATGCTATGGACCAACACAATTCCTTCTTCTACCATGAAATGACATATCTCCCAATTGAGAACTAAATTTGTGTCTTCGAATTGGGCCAACACACGATCCAAGTTTTGCAAGCATTTACCAAATGAGTCCCCAACAACACTAAAATCATCCATGACAACCTCCAACATGTCATCCACCATGTCGGCGAAGATTTCCATCATACATCTTTGGAAGGTCGCCGGTGCATTGCATAATCCAAATGGCATTCGAGAGAACATGAATGTGACATAAGGAAATGTGAAGGTTGGCTTTTCTTGATCTTTCGGGGCAATGAGAATTTAGTTATAGCCAGAATACCCATCCAGAAAACAATAGAAAGCCCGGCCCGCAAGACGATCAAGCATTTGGTCCAAGAACGGCAATGGGAAATGATCCTTTCTAGTCACCTTATTCAACTTCTGGTAATCCATGCATACCCTCCAACCCATCACAGTACGATTAGGAATAAGTTCATTGTTGTCGTTGGTCACCACCATCATTCCTCCATTCTTTGGCACACATTGTACTGGAGAAGTCCATGAATTGTCCGAAATTAAATACACCACTTTGGCGTCAAGCCACTTGATGACTTCCTTTCTTACCACCTATTGCCTGGACTCATTGAGTCTCCTTTGATTTTCAAGAGACAACCTAGCATCCTCATCCAAATATCATCTTGTTCACGCAAAATGCAGGGCTAATACCCCGAATATCCGCCAAGGTCTATCAAATCACCCGATTGCACTTTTGAAGAACTACCAAAGTGGTGTCAACCTGCACGTTAGTCAAGCAAGAAGAAAGAATAATCGGCAAATTAGGACCAAGAAATTCATATATGGGGTGGATAAGAAGTGGATCAACTCTAACACCGGTGGCTCATCAATAGATGGCTTGGTGAGTGGAGTTTTGCTTGGTGCATCTACTACGATATTGTAGTCTTCAAGCACACCTGCAAACGTACCTAAAAATAGGTTTTAGGTACCCAAACACTTTTGGGTCCTTGGGAGTTAGGCAAATAACAATCATAGCCAAAAGATAAATTCCTATGTTTTGTAAAACATATGGGTGCTATGTGTCCTACCCGGTTACAATAATGACATATAACATTCGGGTTGTGCATATGTCTAGGTTGAGCCAAAAACGTTCTAGGTGATCTAAAATCTTTATTCCTAGAAGGGTTGAAATTCCTAGAGTTATAGGTGGCCTAAAATGATTATTTCTAGGCTCATTAATAAAAATCCTAGAATCATTTCTAGGTTGACCAATATTATTTCTATCATTTTTTCTAACATTATTCTTCTTCTTTTTACGCCTTTTATTTTTCCTAGTCTTTTTCTTCTTAGTTTCTTCAACAGCTTTAGGAACTTCTACACTATGTTTTTCTAGTGTGCTCCTAAGTTCTATGTTCTCTAATTTCAAAGAATTACAAGATGAACTATTAGAACTTTGATCAATTGAAGAAGTTTCATTCATCGCCTTAATTTTATTTTTACGATCAATATTATCATTTTTCAAAAAATTATTTTCTTCTTCTAAAACTTTAATTTTAGCCGTGGCCTCTTTGGCGATTTTTGAAGTCTTTTTCAATTCACCAAATAGTTCTTTAAAAGCTTCTTGTAATTCTTCAAAAGAGTAAGAATTAGAAGTGCTTACCTCTTCTTCTTCGTCGGCCATGAAGCATAGGGCAGTCGTTTCATCACACGAGCTGTCCGAGTCCCATGTCACAAGCTTTTGGACTTGAGGCGTACCTTCATAAATGGCTTCAAGTTTATCCCACATTTCTTTGGCGGTTGTGCAATAGGAAATCTTCCGATAGTCATCCGGATTCACCGCACAATATAACATATTGATGGCCTTGGCGTTGTATTCATTCTTCTCCTTCGGAGCCATAGTTTCCCCAACTTTCTTTGTCGGCGTTTCACCGTTCTTGATGATTTGCCATAAGCGAAAGTTGTTTGATTGGATAAAGATTCCCATCCGCTCTTTCCAATATGTGTAATTTGTTCCATCAAATAGTGGAGGCTCAATGGTAGAGTGTCCTTCGCTCATCATTCCTGCGTTCAACATTCTCAACAAATATGTAGATCGTTCTCTCAACCGGTTAAGGCTTTCAGAGAGTTAGGCTCTGATACCAATTGTTAGGATTTATGCCCGTCACTAGAGGGGGGTGAATAATGCGGCACGAGAATATTGATAAATATTGCGGAATTAAAATTGCAGGAGTAAAGTAAATGCGGAAATTAAAAGATTAAGGAAAGGACACACCGAATTTATCCTGGTTCACCACAACGTGTGGTTAGTCCAGTCCCCGAGAGACTCTCTCGAGATTCCACTAACTCCGTTAAGCTTACGGGTGCCTAACAAACCGTTACACTTGCTAGTAGATGTACACTCTACAAGACTTCAACTTGCTCGAGGATACCGCACCTCAAGACTTCACCTTGCTCGTGGATACCGCACCACAAGACTTCACACACTAAGATTAAGGGTACTTAGCAAACCCGACAATCAATGAGAAGATATGGTCTTCTCAAACACCTTTCTCTTTTACAACAAGAACTCTCTCAAAAGAGTAGATAAAGAGATACAATATTAGCTCTATGAACAACTCAAAGTTGTCTCTCAAATGGCTCAACAAAAGCTCTATAATGATGCACAAGTGATATCAATATGTATATGAATAATGAGAGGTGTTGTGTGTTACAATTCAGCTCAAAAGACCTCTATTTATAGGTGCTAGAAGTAGTATGTCCGTTGCTTAATTGGCAATCAATTATGCTGATTTTATGCCAAGATAATCGATTATCATATTTGGATAATCGATTATCAGCTTACCGTTACAAAATCGGAAGCTGATTTTATGCAGGATAATCGATTATTGTGATATGCATAATCGATTATGTTGTTACAGTGTTCAAAAACTGGCAACGGACACAAGATAATCGATTATGCAATTCTGATAATCGATTATCCTACTCTGCGGAAATTTCCAATAAATGGAATTTCCCAGAATAATCGATTATCACTTTTGCATAATCGATTATTCACAACTTACTTCAAAAACCATTTTGGTTAAAATGAAAACGTTAAAATCATTTTGTTTGAAGTATTTGAAATATGTTTATGATAAATATGATTTGATAAAATGATTTTATGCATATTTATGATGACCTATGTTGAGCCAAAAGACGAGATAACTTAAGCGTTGCTCTTACATTGGTTCTACCTAACGACCTATGCCTTGGGTCTTCGGTCTTGAACTTTTGAGCTCATCTTTGGCTTTTCCATGCAATCCGTTCATCAATATGCTTCTCGGCATTCAATCTTGATTGTTTGTCATATAATAACTTTGTTCGACACTTGACTTCATTGTTTGTCATTCAGCGACTTCGTTGTTTGTCATTCATCAAAACCTATACCTGAAAATCATGCTAATACAACCAAAGCACATATATCATGGATAGAATGATTTTCTACAATTTCCCCCTTTTTGATAATGACAAACAACAGGAGATATGCATATCGGATTCCCCCTAAATTCATGCTATATCTCAACATACAATTCATGCAAACAATTCCCCTTAATGATAATTCCCCCTCAAATAAGGCATACTATATCGTAGATACATTCCCCCTTATTTGATGCATATCGCCTAAACTCTTCCCCCTTTTGGCATTAGCAAAAAGAGAGTATACAAAGGCTTTTTCCCCTTTCGACACTTCCCCCTTTTGGGTATATCAATTGTTAGTGTCAAGAATAAAATGGGAAATACAATGAGGAATATACATTGACGATATTTTAAAAAAAAGTCATACCAACATGAAATAATACCAAATGTTAGTAAAAACATAACAACCATAATGTTATTTTTCGCAAATCATATTACTTAAGAACATATCAACAGTTATTCAAACCAAAAATCAAAACATGAATTAATTATCATTTTTAACAAAATAATTGATACCAATTGTTATTCAAGATAAAAGTTATCAAAACATGAATCAACAAAAATAATTAATATCAATTGTTAACAAAGATATATTAATTGTTAACGCATATCAACTATTATGTTTTTATCAAAAATATGATAATTAACCGACATTCCCCCTCGATGCAGTAAGGTTTCGTGCTTGGTGCATCTACTACGATATTGTAGTCTTCAAGCACACCTGCAAACGTACCTAAAAATAGGTTTTAGGTACCCAACACTTTTGGGTCCTTGGGGATTAGGCAAATAACAATCATAGCCAAAAGATAAATCCCTATGTTTTGTAAAACATATGGGTGCTATGTGTCCTACCCGGTTACAATAATGACATATAACATTCGGGTTGTGCATATGTCTAGGTTGAGCCAAAAACGTTCTAGGTGATCTAAAATCGTTATTCCTAGAAGCGTTGAAATTCCTAGAGTTATTTCTAGGTGGCCTAAAATGATTATTTCTAGGCTCAACTGAAGTTGGGGAGGAATAATGGCACTCACGTACCCTTGGTAGAACTCTTGCGGCTACTCTTGGTGGTAGCGGAGGAGGGTCTGGAATATTCTCATTCGGATTAGTATTTCTGTCTAGTCTAGAGATGTGTTCGTACTCCTAATGTTGCTTCATACATTTTTGGCTTTTGATTTTATAACTATGTTTATAAAACTAATGATTAACATTAAATATGCTACGAGAATATTGCTAAATTGTATATAAATAGGAGAAGGGTACTAGGGTCGTACATCACCTAGGTGGCTAATTGACGGGTAGATGTTACTAGGATTTGATTGACATATTTGGGAATTATGTTATAACCGTTGCACAATTTTACCCACTCTCATAGCTTTAGGTAGAGAGAGTGATTTTTCCTAATTTACTCTCTCGAGACCAAATAGGTAGGCAAATTAGACCTAGCAACTAGGGTTCAAGTAGGATGATTACTCTCTCAAGATTTAACCCATTAATTGGGACTATCATTTCTCGTTAATCCATCCCAATTCCTTATTGGGTCAATTTTGGGGTCATGAACTCTCTTTCTCAAGAAGAGTTAAACCCATAAAGCTGGAATCAGTGTTTGCAACCACTAATTCTCAATTAAAACATAAAATCAACCCAAATAGCAATTACCCATAGTCAATCTAACCCTAGATGGCAACACCCATCAATTACCGACACTAAGGTTGAGGCACAACCCTAGATAATGGGTTTAGCTACTCATGCTAGATACAAAAATTAAAGAAATAGATGAAGAACTAAGCATATTAATTGATTACTAAGAAGAAACTACAATAATCTATTGCTAATGAAAGGTACAAGTGCCAAAAATAGCTACAATATCGTTCTTAGCAGCGCAGCTCGTGTTTGAAGTACAAAAGATGACCTAAAAATGGTAAAATATTTTATTTATACTAGGTTGGAAAAACTGGACAAAAATACCTCTGCGGGTCGGGCCGCACAAAATGGACCGCAGCCGCACTGGCTCTAGGACTTCAACTATTTGCTTCTCTGAACTTGAGGACGCGGATCGCGTGGAACTGTACTGCTGCTGCGGAGGGGATCTGGCACGGTCCACACAAGCTTGATCGTGGACCGCGTTGCCGTGGACCGCGTGGCTTGACAATTGAACTTTCACATCTCTCTAACCTCTATTCCGCGGACTGCACCAAAAGGTAGTGTGGACGCGAAGTCATCACAGTGGGCCACGTAATTAGTACTGCGGCCGCGTAGCCTTAAGCCCAAACTATCCATGTCTCTGAACCTCCTAGTGCGAGCACGGTTGTTTTTGCGTGGTCCGCACTATGCCCTCTTTTCCTCAATTCACTTAATCTTCGATACTTGAGCAGGTTTCACTCCTCTTGAGTCGATCTTTGATATTTCGATATTTGTCGATCAAACTTGCAATAAAGCACAACTTATGAGCATTTTGGTACTATTTTGTAGCAATTTATAATCAAAGCATAGGCAAGTAGGGGCATAAAACATGTTAAAATCCCGACTTATCAGTCAACAAGAGGGACCTCATTGTTGGGAACCATATTGTTGGTCTCGCCACAGTAGCCAGACTCAGTATCAACGTTCAACTGAGCAGATTGAGAGTTTGACATTTTAAGTTTAACTGAAATTAAAATCTCAATTAACAAACATAAAAGCATAATGTATTATAGGAATTTATATCAAAATGCCACTATTATCCTTAACCCACGGTGTGCGCCAAACCGTTTATCCTTAAAAAATAGATAACAATTAAACTTAAATATGGTTTTAAGGATATGCAGATTACTTCAATACAAATGATTAATGGTGTTAGATTAAACAAATAAAAGACGTAACAAATAGCCAAACTAGTGGTTAGAAAGATCCCGGGCGTGGTTAATGGCTCAATGAAGAACAAGCCTTCGATCCTGAGCTCACACTAATGAAGAACTGATGAACAAAAATAATAATTTTGAATAAGAGATAGAATAGAGATAAATGGTTTTGGTATGCGTGTTGATGAATAATAATCTTCCCCCTTTATATAGTAGGGGAATTTGACCCTAAGTACAATTCTAAAAAGCGTAAAAAAATCTTTTCTTTCGCTAACCACTGATTTTTTGCCGATACGGGGCGAGATTCATGCCGTGATATCCGGTTGGGCATGGATATCACGGCCCTTCATTAGACTTATGCACCGTTTGATGATGTTCTTTAAAGTCTTGAGATTCGAACCGGACCTGGAGGTCATGGTTCCAATGCTTTCGAAGGCAGGCGCTTCACCCAGATTCCGGTTCTTTACGATCACGTCTCCGTTCCGTTTGCCTTACCGGGAAACCAGGATGTTGAGCGGGCTCGGTTTCAACCGTATAAAGTTTCATTTTTGTAACGATTGCATATGAAATCTTTTGTACGTATCTTAATCATTCATTCAGTTACTTGTTAGCTCCCACCACCGAAGATACTTGAAAACTTAATCTCAAAAAGGCTTATATTATATTTTATTAGGAACATATATTGACGGCAAAGAATCATATCAGCCTTGTGTGTGGGAGCGGCTCCTATAGCTTCGACTAGTCACAGCCCGATTGACACATTGTTGTCTAGTGTGAGTACCACAATGTACGAAGATAAGGGCCTATTATTGCTAGGAGCCAATCTAAGGTGTCGTTGGGACAAAAAGACCCCTTTGGGATCACTATAGGAAACTGCCTAGTTTTTTAGTATAACCAATAATGAGAACGGAAGTAAAAGCATTACTCTATCCAGTTCAATTTATCTGACTCTGTCCGATTCACACAAGTGCGAAATAATTTTACTTGATACGAAATTTAAGTAAAAAAAAATACTTTTAGATTTATGGTGTTAAAAGTTTAAAGAAAAAATAATTATAAAGTTTTTCATCAAATGTAAAATAGTTAAAATAAAAAATTTTAATAATTATTTTTAAATATAAAAATATATTATTCTTTTTTGAGTGCGTAATTTAAACAAAGGGAACATTAATTACTGATAAATACTTGCCGGGCCTGCCATTTTTACCAAATTGTAACAACTTACAATATGTAGTCCTACTAATTAGCCACGGTTAGGGTTAGAAAAGCCGAGTCATACGCTCATACATGCATCAACTGATTTTATAAAAGCACCGGGTGGGAATAAATTTTACCTTAATTACTTCCAAAACAAGTCAAAATCACGTCTAAACACGACGAATTGCAAAACCACGAGGACAAAAAGATAACCAAATGAACTTCATTGAGGGCAGCTTGAAATCATTTATTTTGGACAAACACAAAGATTCCCAATAACTTACAAAATGCTCGAAAATCTTTGGTTTGAAATTTATCCAAATGAACTATTTTCGCAATGTTATTTTCAGAATTTAAAGTAAAACAACATTCAAACACCACCTTGGCTTTAAAAAGACCAACTTATGTTGCTGAAAAATAAAAAATGAGCATTTGTCGGCTTCGAAATTAAATAAACAGGCAAGTGGAGAATTTCACATCAACAATGAAATTCAAGTAAAAAGATATATCAATCTTATTCGTGCTAATATATTCTACCATTCTTGCCTTATAACTTACCAAAAAATACAGATTTTTCAAGAACAAATAACTTTTCCTGTTTTTAAAAATACAATTTTAGGTACTAATTTCAAGTTTCCTTTATTTTTTTCATGATTTGTGATCTCATTTTTTAGTCATAATCACGAAAGAAAACATTCAGACAACGAAAGCACAACATATACGTTCAGGACTTGATAAAAACGTGATCATTTGGTTGCAAAACAAAGAGTCTACGAGACATTTAGCCTCCAACCCCCCAAAATATCCAAAATGAAATCAGAGGTTACGAAATTATATGGACAATAATATAAAGTTGTTTTTATTCGATTATTGTGATTTAACGTTTATTGTAGATTATTAGTCATTTAATTCAAATTATTGGTCACGATATATACAGAGTAATTACTTGCAATTATCTTTTAAGTCGCTCGATTGTGTAAGCAATTTTCAACACTTATTTGGTGCTCATGTTCGGGCAACCTAAGCATGGGCGGAGTGGGTTCGGCCGAACCCAGTAGCTTTAGTTCGAACCATGTATTTGTCTTAAAAAATTCATTGAATATGTATAAATTATTAATTTAGAACCCAACAATTTAAAACGATTAAAACTATGAACCCATAAGCTAAAAGTCTTAGCTCCGCCTCTGAACCTAACTGATGAGAAAATGTAGCAAACGTGAAAAATTCCGACCTTGACGTTTGTCCTTAGGGTTTTCTATGGCCATCACTAGGAAAATAGGTCGTGGTTCAAACTATGAATAGGGTATGTCACCAGTACAAGATAGGTTTATAGGTTCTTATTTAACACCGAAAAGAAATAAACGTTTACTCAAATGCAGATGGTGGTTATGATAATACAAAGAACGACAATAATAATGATGATAATGATAACACAATCCGAATTAACCGTATTTTAAAATATATAAAAACTTGTGCAAAATTAAGTTTGGCTTAGTTAGGTTCGGAAGTATCGGTATTTTGTCTTTTAATTGATGTGGATTAGGTTCTAATTGATTATGAAATGTGCAATAGTGTGCTAAAAGTTATTACAAGTACATTTTGTGAACAAGATGTCAATACAAATTTAAGCTCAAATAATGGTGCATTATCATTTTAAAGAAAAACCTTTCAAGATCAAGCTCAAATTCAAGTTCTTTCTATTATCTATTAAAAAAATTCAAGTTCTTTCAAACCAATTCCTCGCGACTAAACCAACATAGAGCATTTACTTATGCTCAACGCGATTTGTTTAATTTTCTAGACTAGAAAATAAAATTTCAGGACTGCTTTGTCATGTTAAGCTTATTTAACTGTTGTATCTAAAGGACAAATAGCCATCAATAATATATGTGCATTTATGAAAAATCATCTTTAATGAAAAAACTATTGTTTTAATTATTTGATGAAGCAAATGCAAACTTTTTTTCCTCCACATGTTATAGTAATCCCATAGAGATCCTAATGGAAGTCTTCTAAGTCAGAGAAGACTTGGCTAAAAATGATTCGACTTCATTAGGGGCCACAATATTAAAAGATTAAGTTGAGGTGCATGATTAGCGAACTAATAATAATGAACAGCTAGCATTATTAGCAAATAAGGAAAAAACAATCCTGTTTAATAGGAATTTTCTTGTCTCAGCTTTCAATTCCAAAATTACATAAGGGAATTGTGGAAATAGGAGTTGGTTGATAAATAATGGGGCTCGTTTGTAAATAATAATAGTTAAATGGGGTATTAGTTAGAATTAGTTGCATATATGTGTTAGTTAGTTAGATACAGTGATAATTAATTGGTTCTTCTCCTCTTCTTCATCTGAGATGTATCGAAGCTTCTTCTTCTTCATTTCTATCTTTCTTTCATTCTAGGTTTGAGGTTGAGATTATACCCAGCCATAATTTCTACATGGTATTAGAGCAATCAAGCCACGATTGTGAGCGAAAAGCAAGTTCAGTAAGTAAATCTATCGATTGAAGAAGAATTCATTTTCTCTATTTTTTCTTCATCAATGGCGAACATACTCGATCACAACCATGCATTGTTTTTGCACCCCTCAGATACAACAGGAGCTCTGATTGTATCAATTCAATTGACCGGATCGGACAACTCGATTTGGAGCCGGGCGATGAGAATCCAACTGCTAGGTAAGAACAAGTTAGGGTTAATCGACGGCACATTGAAACGAAAAGATGTCGAAGAGAATCTAGGTCATCAATGGGACAGATGTAAAGCAATTGTTTTGGGTTTGATTATGAGTTCTGTGTCGAAGGAGTTAGTAAAGGGAATTGTATATTCCAAAGATGCATGTCGAGTCTCGGAAGATATAAAGGAACGTTTTGATAAGATCAACGCAACTAGGATTTATCAATTGCACAAAGAGATTGCAACTTTATGTCAATGAACTGGTAGTGTGTCGACATATTTTACTAAGCTCAAAGAGCTTTGGGATGAATATGAGATTATGATTCCAGCTTGTCGTGACAGAGAATTTGTTGAACATCTTCACAGACAATAGCTGATGCAGTTTCTAATGAGACTTAATGAGAACTATGAACAAGCTCGAAGTCAAATTCTTATGACAAACCCTACACCTAATGTTAGCAAGGTATATGCTATGATTATTGAGAGAGAGAGAGAGAGAGAGAGAGAGAGAGAGAGTCAAAGAGCAGTATCTAACTTGTCTGTAATGAGCGAGAATTCAGAAGCCGCAACATTCATGACTACAAAAGGAGGAAGTTTTCAAGGAAACTATCGGGGACAAAGTAATCGGCCTAGGAAGAATTGGAATTTGCAATGATATTTACAAAATGAAAGGGCACACAAAAGAGACATGTTACAAAATAGTGGGATATCCTTCTGATTTCAAGTACAAGAAAAGAGGATCAGGGACCAATATTGCAAGTGCTAATATTGCTTACAATGTAAATGCTGAGAATTGTAATCCTAATGTTGCAGGATCAAGTGGAGGAAGAGTTGAAGAAACAGACAAAAGGATACATGACTAAGCTTCCTAAGCCACCACAGTTTACAGCTGATCAGTACAGTCAGATTATGAGATGCTGAACAAAGATGTTCCACAAATCACAATGGCTAACATGGCAAGTATGATACAATCATTTATGGTCAACACAGATAGAAAGGAATGGATAATAGACACTGGAGCAACTAACCATATGGTATCAGATTTAAGTATGCTACAGAACATAAGAAAAGCATGATTCCTGGAGTAGTAGGAAGGTGCATATGCCTAATGGCCAAGTGAATCTGGTATCACACATAGGTGATTGTATAATCTCTAAGGGACAAATAGTAAAAGAATGTACTGTTTATATCTGATTTTCAGTACAACCTTATGTCAGTCTCTAAGGTAACTAGAGACCTACATTAATCAGTCACATTTTTCCCTCATTTTCGCCTATTCCTGGACCTCTTAAGTGGGAGAATCAAGGGGATTGGTAAAGAGAAAGATGGATTATATCTCTTATTACCTGCTGATGAAAGAGAAGGAATAAGTAAAGGGCTAAGTGTACATGAGAAGGAACTTGATATCTCCTTGTGGCACAGAAGACTAGCACATGCTTCTCGGGGAGCTATGAGAGAGATCCTTGGGTTACTTATTGAAAATTGTAGAGATGTAATAGATAAATGTGATGTTTGTCCTTTAGCTAAACACACAAGGTTACCTTTTCATTCTAGACAGCAAGAGCACCAAAAATTTTCAATTACTGCATTTAGATGTTTGGGGACATTATAGCACTTCTACTGTTGATGGGAATAAGTACTTTCTGACAATAGTGGATGATTACTCTCGTGTGACTTGGATTTTCTTGCTGAAGTTCAAGAGTGATGTGTTCATTGTATTAAAAGGCTTCTTTAAAATGGTACACAGTCAATTCAATATTATGGTTAAAACAGTAAGATCAGACAATGGGACTGAATTTGTGAATCATAACTTCATTAGTTTGTTAAGAGAACTAGGTATAGTTCACCAAAAGACATGTGTCTATACTCCTCAGCAAAATGGATTAGCTGAAAGGAAGCATAGACACATTCTTGAAATGGCAAGAGCTATTAGATTTCAGGGACACATTCCCTTGAGATTTTGTGGACATTGTGTTTTGGCAGCTGTATATTATCAATAGGCTACCTTCAGTTGTTCTACATGGGAGATCACCCTATGAATTGTTCCATGAGAAGAAGCCAAGTATGCTACACTTGAGAACTATGGGATGCTTATGTTTTGCTAGTGTTCTGCCTAGACAAGGTAAATTTGGTCCAAGGGCAGTTAGAGAAGTAGTGATGGGGTATTCTAATGTCACCAAAGGATACCTTTTATACAATTTGGAGAAAATGGAATTTCTCATCAATAGGGATGTTTTTTTAAAAGAAGGAGTGTTCCCTTTCAAGGAAATTGAGGGGCATGTGTGCCAACTTCCTGTCAGGAAGGTGTTTTCTCTAACAATCCTTCTTTGTTTGCAGATATTAATTCTAACATTCATACCCCTGTAGTAGAGACATTGCAGCCTCAAGCTTCTGTAGATGCTGGTGTACAAGGAGACAACACACCATCTCATCCCCTACTATTGATACAAGTCCACCTGGTGGTTCCTCTATGAACAATCATATACCACACAACCACCCATCATATAATAGTTTGCCTGGTCCTTCCACTCAAGTCAATAAGGATGAAGTTGTCGAAGAACCCTCCTTATATTCATCAGATGTTTCAGCACCTCTAAGGAGATCTGGGAGAGTAACTAAACAGCCCTTATGGTTGACAGACTATGTAGTATCTCTGCCATCTAAAAACCCTCACTCTATGGCCAACTATCTCACCTATGATCATGTTTCCTCCTCTCACAAAGCATATTTTGGGGCCTTTTCAGCAGTATATGAGCCCACATCTTTTTATGAGGCATGCAAAGATACTAGATGGCTAGAGGCAATGCAGATAGAGTTGGAAGCACTACAAGCCAACAATACCTGGGAGTTGGTCCCATTGCCATCAGGGAAAACTCCTATTGGGTGTCGATGGGTATACAAAGTTAAACTTCAAGCATACGGATCAATTGAAAGGTTCAAAGCTCGACTAGTTGCCAAAGGCTATAATCAGAAGGAGGGACTTGACTATAATGAAACATTCTCACCTGTAGCCAAGATTGCTTCTGTCAGAGCTGTGTTAGCACTAGCTGTTATGATAATTGGCATATTCAACATATGGATGTCTTCAACGCTTTCTTGCAGGGAGACTTAACTGATGAAGTATATATGGAATTTCCACAGGTATTTTCAAGTCTGTGGGAGACAGTTGGCAAACCTCAGTTAGTTTGCAGACTTGTTAAATCCTTGTATGGATTGAAAAAGCCAGCAGACAATGGAATTTGAAATTAAGAGAACTTTATTGAAGTCAGATTTCACACAAAGCATCATTGATCATTCTTTGTTTATTAAGCGAAATAAGGATGATATAGTAGTTATTCTTGTCTATGTTTATGATATGCTGATTGCTGGAAATAATCAGCAGTTGATAAAAACAACAAAAGATGAGCTACACAAGGCATTCAAGATCAAAGACATAGGAGAACTAAAGTTTTTCTTGGGAATGGAATACAGCAGGTCAAGCAAAGGTATCATGGTTAATCAAAGGAAATATGCCTTGGAGATCATATCAGAGTTGGGGCTTGGAGATGCTAAACCAGCTTGGACACCTCTGAAGTCAATGTGAAACTTACTGTATCAGAGTATGACAAGTTGACAGGTAACAAAGATGATAATCTACTTGAAGACAAGGGGCACTATCAACGACCGATAGGGAAGCTACTATATTTGACACTAAAAGACCGGATATAGCATATATAGTCCAAACACTCAGCCAATTCCTTCAACAGCCAAAAAGATCTCATTGGAATGCAGCCATGAGAGTTGCTAGATACATAATAGGGAACCAGGTCTATGAGTATTATTCAATAGTGAGAAATCACATAAGATCTCTGTGTTTTGTGATGCAGATTGAGAATCATGTCCTAACACAAGGAGATCAGTGTCAGGTTTCTTGATCAAGCATGGTGAATCACTGGTTTCTTGGAAGTCAAAGAAACAAAACACAATGACAAGAATCTCAGCAGAAGCTGAGTACAGGAGCATGGCCAGTGCTGTATCTGAAGTTGTTTGGTTGATTGGATTGTTAAAGAAATTGGGAGCATATGTGATACTACCAGCAGAATTGTACTGTGATAATAAGGCAGCTTTACAAATAGCTGCCAATCCAGTATATCATGAAAGGATTAAACATATTGAAATTGATTGCCATTTCATCCGAGAAAAGATACAAATGGGGCTGATCAAAACGCAGCATGTGGCTTCAAAGGATCAGTTGGCAGATATATTGACAAAAGGACTCACCGGGATACAACATGAATCATTAACTGGCAAGCTGGGAGTACTCAATGTTTTTTATACCAGCCAGCTTGAAGGGGATTGTGGAAATAGTAGTTAGATGATAAGTAATGGGGCTCTTTTGTAAATAACAATAGTTAAGTGGGGTATTAGTTAGAATTGGTTGTATATATGTGTTAGTTAGTTAGATACAGTGATAATTAATTGATTCTTCTCCTCTTCTTCATCTGAGATGTATCAAAGCTTCTTCTTCTTCATTTCTATCTTTCTTTCATTCTAGGTTTGAGGTTGAGATTATACTCAATCCACTACTGAAAAATTGGCATACGGTAACGGTTTCCAAACCGTCCCCGTAGACTGCCAAACCGTTACCATATGGATTATGGAACGGTTTTCTAACTGTTACATCAGCCGGCGTACCTATTGGTCTACTGGAACGGTTCTTGTTACAGTTTGTGTCGCCGTGACAATAGGTGTGTCTATCTCAACGGTTTTCCCCTTCTCTGTTGGAACGGTTGACTTTTTCAATTGGAACGGTTTATAACCGTTACTCGATTCTTTATACAACGGTTCTTAACCGTTGCCATATTATTTAAAGCAATACTTATGTAAGCTATTGATACGGTTAAGTTAGATATAATAACGGTTTCTTTAAGCTATGGTAACAGTTATATTTGTATTTTGGAACGGTTTGCATATCATTTTGGAAAAGTTTATATATTGCAACGGTTTTCATTGTCTACTGGAACGCCATTTGTATCATATTGCAACGGTTCTTATTGGCTATTGTATTAGTTCAGTTAAAACCAAAATATTGCCCCTGTTATAAATAAATATTTATACACATACTAAATTATAATAACACTAAAATTTAAATACACCATAAAGTGAAACTATTAATGATATAAAATTATACATCAAACAAATAATGATATCCATAAAGCAAATGTTCTACCCCATGAGTGCATAAGTTTGTACATTTCAAGAGGTTAAATAAATTTCAAAAAATATTGGTAACAAATTAAAAGATACCTAGAACATTCATCTATAACAATTCAAACTTACATCAAGTAAGGTCTAGTTCTTCATTGTCTTCATCATCCATTTCTTGATCTACTCCACCTACAAAAGAGGATAAATAATGTTATTATCCTTCAAGGAGAATCCGGTCTAAGAATACTCATAGCACAAATTGCCATGAAAAAAATACAGAGAAGTAGCTACTATTGCTCCTCAGCCACAAAATCCAACCAAGAAACTAGTTATTGCAACATCAGTTGGGATTGCCACTTTAGGAATGTTATCTGCTTTAACATTTTACCTCCACAAACACAGTGTTAAACAACCTGATGAAATCAAAAGCTTGTTGGTAACAACAACTCTCAAAGAAACAATCAAGAATCAAGACTGATGAAGGTCATAACGAGAAGCATGACACTCAAGGTCTAGTTACCACCTCCCAGTATGCTATTCTTATAGCAATTGTGCTAAGCATGCTGGGGAATGGCACTTCGCTCAAACCAAATCACATCACACCTACATACACTCATAGAACAACACCTCCTTTCTACTCTATACACCACAACAGACCACCAGATTTTCAACAGATGCAACTCGCACCCCTTAGATATGTTCCCATCCTCCACACCACACAGTTCACCTCAATCACAACTGGTTTAACAACCTGAGCAGAAATGCTCCTTTTTTCACTAACTCTGTTTTATGTTTTGCAGGTGTTCCCTCTCTTTCCTCAATCATCTGGTATCATACCAATTGACAGCCAAACATTTGGAGGAAGTTGAGAAAACGAAATAGAGAATCACATGATGATTTTAGTATGAACCAAATTGCAGAAGTAACTGCCAAAGATAGCCTAGATCTAAGCTACAAATAATTTAGTACAACATATAAGTAATAAACGAGTCAACCAAATAGCAAAATTGGGAAGGCATTTAATGTCCAGAACTAGAAAATGCTTTCAATAATCATTCATATACTGCTACCAGTTAGGGTCATGGAACCTATATTTTGAACTTGAAAAAATATAGCATCGGCACGGTTATGGAAGGTAAGCTGCTAATGAGCTCCACAAATGATACCCTTAACTTATAATCCCCCAGTCAAACAACAACAACAACAACAACCAAGTATAATCCCACTTAGTGGGGTCTGGGGAGGGTAGTGTGTACGCAGACCTTACCCTACCTTTGGGTAGAGAGGCTGTTTCCAAATAGACCCCCGGCATCCTTCCCTCCAAGAACTTCCCACCTTGCTCTCGGCGAGACTCGAACTCACAACCTCTCGGTTGGAAGTGGGGGTTGCTTACCATCAGAGCAACCCTTCTTGTCTTAAATATCCCCCAGTCAAAGAAAAAAGAAAACAAAGGTAAACCAAGTGGATTTTAATTACAAAGGCAGTACATATTCATGAACTTCAGTTGCCCCAAAAATATGCTTCCAAAATAACCTAAAGCCAAATGTGTACTTAATGCTTGGGAAAACCACAATCAGAATATCAAGAGAAGTTAATCCACAATGGGAAATCAATAGGTAAATTCAGATGTGGCCCATAAATGCAGAATCAAAAGCAATTAATCTGTATCAGATAAGTTTATTTTATGCCTACGACAAATTGGGACATCCTAGTTCAGTTTATATTGCCAGCAAAGAGAAAAGTTAAGACACCCACATTTCTATATGGAATGCTAGCTATGTTCATCATCTGCTGAAATTCAGACAACATATTTCAGAGATTCCAAACTGAAGAAAATTAGTGCACGCATTTAGAAGGAAGAACAAAACCTTGTCGCGGATTATCCATTGAATTATTTGAAATTGGCAGATTTGGAGATTTTTTCTCATGCAGATTTTCTATTTGGCTGGTTTGAGCTGAGACCTGCCGCTTCTGCATGTTCCTACCTTTTCCAGAAGAACTAGGTGTTAAAATAAACAAAGGCGGGAGCTTTAAAGCAGGGGGGGCTGGCTGTAGCTGATGCCTTTTCAAAATGCACGGATGACATTTTTGAGGACATCTCAGCTACCTCATCGGTGCTATTCTCCTGTAGAATACCTATTGTTTAAGTTCTGTTATGCGTTGCAGAAGGTAGGTAAGTTATAAGTCCCATTAAATGCTTCACAAAACATTACCGATATCGTTCTGCTATTTTATGCTTGGACCAGTGAATGTGATCTAGCAAGGATTCAGCGTGACCTAGCAAGGATTCAGCGTGACTGCTTGTACCACCATCATGTGAACTTCTCAGAAGCTCTGGACCCTCTCCGTCATTTACTTTTGCCTGAATGAAATTATTGTATTCGGAAGAAAAAGAAAAAGTGAGGAAAACATACTTTTAACCTAATAATTGACAAAAGAATAGATACGTTCCAGTATTATACTTCACCACACATGCGAAAGCTTCATATGAACACGGAACTCTGGAAGTTTTTCCTTAAGACATCACTAGATAAAGATGCTACAGATTAATTTCTCTTAAGCTCAAAACATAAGCAGATACAATACTCTATCACATGCTAAGACGGAGTATACACATTCCCTGACTGTAGAGTAAGCTCTGACTGTCTGACATCATAGTTAGACTCTAAGAAGAAGTTATTTCCCCTATTGGACCATTGTAAACCCAGAACACCACATAATAAGAAACATCACAATCATACAGAAAAAAGAATGACAAATTCCATCAGAGTAGTTAAAACTTATTAGTTTATTGGGGTCAAAAGCACTCTTCAAAGACCTAAAATCTTGAACCAACATAGAAAATAGCGTACCAATTGAAGTGACTATTTATGAATTTGTTGTAGGGCATGTGTTGACAAGAGGGGTTGCTCTGATGTTAAGCAACCCCCACTTCCAACCGAGAGGTTGTGAGTTCGAGTCTCCCCAAGAGCAAGGTGGGAAGTTCTTGGAGGGAAGGATGTCGGGGGTCTATTTGGAAACAGCCTCTCTACCCCAGGGTAGGGGTAAGGTCTGCGTACATACTACCCTCCCAGACACCACTAAACGGGATTATAATGGATTGTTGTTGTTGTTGTTGTAGGGCATGTGTCCAACGCCTCAAAACATCAGCTATGTCAGTAGTTGGATGGGCTCTTGCAGTCCTTTCATCAACTCGAGAAAAACTCTCATCATTTGCTTGAGTATGAGAAGAATCTCGATTGTTCACATGCATTTCTCTATTAAAATATGCTTGTGAGCTTTCAGATTGATCTTTATTATCTAGATGTGATAGAACTAAATCACGAGGTGGAGCTACGGAACTTTGATCCATGGCCGCAAGCAAAGCTTACCCAGATATACGATACCTGAACAAGAATATTTAAAAAACAATATGAAGGTTAAGTCCAGCTTTTGAAACCCAAGATCATACAAAAAGTGACTTTACCTATGCTCAGGATGAGCTATAAGATCCTCTATCGGGCCAGAAGCGAGAATCTCATGCTGAGTTGTATGATATATGCACATAAGTAATATGATTTAGAAGACGTTAAAACTGATCTGGGACCACCTCCAACCATAAGGTTGTGGGTTCAACCACCAAGACAACGAAGTGGGAAATGGCCACTGTTGACTCCCAGGCAGGGCAATGGCATTGCCATATGAAAAACAAACATTGGAGTATATAGCATTTTGTAGAACACATACTAATAGAGCATTTATGGATTTTACAGATGATAGACTACTTAAGATAACCATCAACTGTTTGTACTCACTTTGGCGAGATAGCAAAGAGTCCCACAAGCGAGTAGCTCTTTGGACCATATGCGAGTTTTGGCTCGAGCTTGATACAAGTTCATCCCACAATTCACCTTCCAACTATACTTTGTTTCTAACATCATGCAGTTTTTCAAGTTCTTGCTGCAAAAAAGCCTGAGACCGAGGGGATGAAAGATGTTTTCCGGAAAGAGTTACTCACCAGTCACCACTGTGAATATAAGAATATAAATCAACTCTAAAGTTCGAGAATAAGATTCTTATCTTACCTCTTCAGCACAAAGGCCTCGAAACTCAGCTGTCATCTCATGAGCCAAATTAGACCATGTGGCCTGTCTTTGAACTGCTGTTTCTGCACTTTCAGAAACCTTCTTCTTTCATGAGCAATCCTAGCCTACACGGGACAACAAGGACAAATTGGATCTGCAAACTTGCAATATTAACTTACACAAATCATGAGAGTTTTCCAGATAACATATTAGCTAGGAAAAATCATTATAGCCCCACTCAATACCTTATTACAGAGTATTGAAATAGGAGAAACCATTACTCCAAGGTATATTATCAGGATTAGTAACAGGAAATAGCTTCATACAAAAAGAAAACTAAGCCCTCAAAAGTGAATAATTAAGAGGATTCATGCATTGCTTCTTTGAAATGGCAGAAATTGAACCCTTGTCTTCAGATATAATTACCCGACAGACGCATTAAATAATTAGATCAAGAACCCAGCAACTCAGGATGTAGACAAACAAAGAGATGATTTTCAAAGTCCCCTGTTAAATGAATGAACAAAGAGATGATTTTCAAAGTCCCCTGTTAAATGAATGAACAAAGAGATGATTTTCAATGTCCCTTGTTACCTGAAGTTGATTTCTCACTGATTGCCTTTTGGGTCAAAACTTTCTGGCGATTGAGATATTCTTCACCTGTAATCGCTGCCTTTAAATTATTCCTACGTTCTTCAGATCCTTCGAGTGAAACAAATGGATTCTGGGACTTTGGGGGTTTGGGAGTTTCGGGTTAGCAATCGAGATCTGGGGATTTTTGGGTAAGAAATGAATTTGGGGATTTAGGACTTAGGACATGGGTTTCATCATCTTAATCACCTGTTCTTCAGATCCTTCGTATGGAATTTTTGGTTAGCAAAGTGTTTGCACTTTGCAGAAGTTAGCGTTAGGCGATAGAGAGCTGAGCGTGTCGACTGGGAATTTTAATTTCGCTATTATAATTATTAAAATAAAATATATAATAAATAAAAGAAAAATGGGGTTATATTGGCGGGTTTACTTTAGGGGGGAAAACGAGGAGGGAATAAAATTATCGTTTTAATATTATAAAAAATGCTAAAATTGTTGCTACAAATAGGGTTATCGGGACGGTTCACACAACCGTTCCTATAAAAAACACATATGGCAACGGTTCAGTGTCAACTGAAACGGTTTAGTATATATATAAAGTGTGCCATTGCATTCAATTCTATTGTAACGGTTGTAACCGTTACCGTTGTAACCGTTACCGTATCTACTCTATTGCCAACCGTTGCCATAACAACGGTTCCCATAGGCCTATTTTCTGGTAGTGACCATAATTTCTACAGGAATTATATTCCAGCTAAGGAAGCATATTATTTCGAAAATGCTCTTCATATAAGAAGCAACTAAATAGATATACAAAAAGAAAGAAACTACTATGGTATACTATTATAACGTCTCGAAGGCATGAAACCACGATCGAGTTTCATTCCTCAAGAGCCATCGACGCTCGACCTCAGGACAATATGAGACCGACGGTTACAGAAAGAAAGTGGGAAGTTTCCAAGGCGTGAAGTTAAAGTCGACAAAATGTGTCAGGGTAGTCTGAGCCCGTGTCGTGGCATTAATTAGGTGTCTGGTTTCCATATCTTTGTAATAGCACTTGTACTATGTTGGGATTCCCCCTCTTATATAAAGGGGATCCTTGTCATTTTGTAAACATATGTTGATCCATATCAAATATACAAGAACATTCTCTCTGCTCTCTAGCACATTCTCTTGGTCTCGTTATCTCGTTTATTACTCATATTTATTGTGTTCTATTTAATTTTCATCACTTATGGCCTATTATTAGCCATAAAGAGCCGCCTTTTGATTTATTTATAACTGTTAGTTTCCATTGACCACCTTCGATAGCTCCCAGCCGAGCTTCAAACTCGACCCCAAGGCCCTCGAATAGTCAAGCTCGAGGCCCCGATTGGCAGCGATTCGATTTGATTAACATCTCTTTTTTAAGCTCTTATTTCTTTTCTAAGTCTTTCACATAGCACCAACTGGCTAACAACTAGTATAAAAATAGATCACATTTTTTTAGAACCACCAAATCAAATTTAAATATTATTATCATTTTCACGGTAAATAGTTTGTTGCCCATCGTGGGGGCTAAAATTAATAATGGTATTTTCTTGTTGGTTTTACTACACAACAAAAGTTATCTTTCACACCTTATTTTTGTCCAAGATCTTTGATTTCAGGTCAAAATGTCTGACTCAGTGAACAACAATCTTGAGAAACACGGAGAAAATGGTGTACTACCACGAAACCCTGAGAACGCACCAGAACCGATATTCGTGAGCGCGATCTCATGCAATGCTCAACACATCGATGTAAGCTCTCACACTAATAGGAGCGTGCACCAAGGAGACCTACAAGAAACTCAGGAAACTCAAGCTAGGGAAGAATGAGAGGTTAGCCTTCATGTTATTTTTGAAATATTGCAGGCACAACAGCTAGCGATTGCTCAGGTGCAAAGTCACCAGAAATCTCTCAGTACGGTAGCGCTAGGGACGGCTCCCCGGGCCGAGCAGGTACCGGAGAGGTCAAGAAACAATGGGTCAGTTGCTGACCCTACCATCGTAAAGATGCTCGAGGAACTCACAAAGAGGATTAAATCAAACGAGAAGAAGATAGAAGCCAACGACAAAAAAATCGAGACCTACAACTCCAGGGTCGACCAAATTCCGGGTGCACCCCCGATCTTGAAAGGTGTAGATTCGAAGAAGTTCATACAAATGTCGTTCCCAGAGTAAGCGGCTCCAAAACCCATTCCAAAGAAATTCAGAATGCCAGACCTTCCAAAATACAACGGGACCTCAGACCCCAATGAGCACGTTACTGCTTACACTTGCACAGTGAAGGGCAATGACCTAAAGGACGACGAGATCAAGTCCATCTTACTAAATAAGTTCAGGGAAACACTCTCGAAGGGGGCATGATGTGGTATCACAACCTAGCTCCTAACTCCATAGGCTCATTTGCCATGCTGGCAGATTCTTTCATAAAGGCACATGTCGGTGACATCTGTTGGAACACATATGTATGTTCATATTTATATGTTTTGATAACTGACAAACCGATTTAGATGGAAAATAAATATATGCCAAATAAATGTGAGTTATTATTGAATACACTTTAATTTATATTTTACCTAAAGTGTTGTTCATTTTGTAGATAAGCAAAAGGATACAAAGGAAGATAAAGAATTGATATGCAAATTTATAATGCGCATAGAGGAAGAAAAGGATATGCGACATTATTTTAAGCGGACAAGAATTGGAGTCCAAGAAGTTCAAGGCTAGATCAAGAGAAGATATGAAGCAATGAAAATAAATGAAGACCTTTTGTTGAGTCTTATTTATATTGTCTTTATTGTGATCTTGATCCGAGTTTAAGGTTGAGTCTCAGCTTCTCTCATAAAATAATTTTACAATGCATATCATAAAATGATTTTACAATATATGCATATCATAAATGATTTTACAATATATGCATATCGTAAATGATCTTACAATATATGCATATCACAAATGATTTTACAACATATGCATATCACAAATGATTTTACAATATATGCATATCACAAATGGTTTTACAATATATGCATATCATAAATATTTTTATTTGTGATAAAAATATTTTTATTGGTTTTAAATGTTATATAATAAATATTTTCAATACATTTAAAACAAAATAATTTTAAATGTTTTTATTGATTCGGAATGGTCATTACAATTGTTTTTCATGTTTAAGATATTTATAATATTTAATATCTTCAAACAAAGCTTTGAAAAACATTTTATAACTTATTTTCAATAAGTTAGTTGTTTTAAAAACGGACCATTTCCGCAAGGTCAGATAGTCGAATATCTGATATTGGATAGTCGACTATCCTGATGACCGTTGCCAAGATAGTCGAATATCCATATCAGATAGTCGACTATCCTTGTGACCGTTGCCAAGATAGTCGAATAACCATATCGGATAGTCGACTATCTAACAGATTTTCAGAATCTGTATTTATGATTATAGCAACGGCCAGGAGTGATTTTTGAGCTATAAATACACCTCAAAATCACTCATTAAGCACACAACTTCTGACCAAAACATTCATAAGCTTTCATACATTTCCAATATCATTTATTGATCATTTTTATCACATTTTGAAAGCCAAGGTCTTGAATTTATTATTGTGTTCTTGAGCGTATTTGTTTACTCATATCCACTCTATTAAGAGAGTCTTGTTTAAGTGAGTGCTAAGTGTTTTATACACTTGAAGGGAAGTGTTAGTCCCTTGTGTTGTAAGAAGGAACTTGTGTTTCCTTTGGTTGAAGTCTTGGAGTGTTATATCTCTGAGCAAAGGTTGTTGAGGCTTGTGTCCTCAGGTTGTAAAGGTTTGTTAGGCACCCGTAAGCTTAACACTGAAGTCTTGGGGTGAGGTATCCTCGAGCAAGTGAAGTCTTAAGGTGTGGTATCCTTGAGCATGTGTAACGGTTTGTTAAGCACCCGTAAGTTTAACGAAGTTAGTGGAAATCTCGAGAGAGTCTCTCTAGGACTGGACTAGCCAGGGGTTGTGGTGAACCAGGATACATTGGTGCGTTTGTTCTTATTTATTTACTTATCGCACTCATTTATTTCCTGCAATTTTTAAATTCCGCAAGTTTACGCTAATTTTTATTATAACGCTATTCACCCCCCCCCCCCCTCTAGTGTTAAGCGTATTATCTAACAATTGGTATCAGAGCCTAACTCTCTGAAAGACTTAACAGTTTGAGAGAATCCTTCTATGGCTTCTACTAGTAGTGCTTTTGCAGGAATAGGTGAAGGTCACGCTACCTTTTTGCCTCCAATGTTTGATGGAAGCAATTACACACATTGGAAAGATCGGATGACAATCTTCATCAAATCAAACAACTTTCGTCTATGGCAAATCATCAAGTATGGTGAACAAATGACGAAACAAGTTGGAAAAGCCATGGTAAGTGAATACAATACCAAGGCTATCAATATGTTGTATAATTCCTTGAAACAGGAGGACTATCGGAAAGTTTCCCAATACAAAACTGCTAAAGAGATGTGGGATAAGCTTGAGGACACTTATGAAAATGCGCCTCAAGAAGCAAATAGTTCATGTGATGAACCAACTGCCAAATGCCTCATGGCCGACGAAGGAGAAGAGGTAAGTACATCTAACTCTCACTCTTTTGAAGAATTACAAAGTGCCTATGATGAATTGTATGGTGAATTTGTTGATGCTTCCAAAATGATAAAAGATTTGAAGAAAAACACTTTCTTTGCAAGAAACAGATTTTCAGAAAACACTCTCTTTACAAGAAAAAGATTTTGAAAAATTGACTAATGAAAATGGCGTTCTTAAAAATAAAATTGATGTTTTAGAAAAAGAAAATAATTTTTTGAAAAATAACTTTTTTGATCTTAGAAATAAGACTAAAGCAGTGAATGAATCTTTTTCAATTGATAAAAGTTCTATTTGTTTATCTTGTGATTCCTTGAAACTAGAAAACATAGAACTTAGGAACACACTAGAAAAACATAGTGTAGATGCTCCTAAAACTATTCAAGAGATCAAGAAGAAAAAGAAAAACAGAAGGCGTAAAAAGAATAAGAGTCATGCTAGAAATCGTGATGCACCACCTAGAAATAATCCTAGGATTTTTAATGAGTCTAGAATTAATAATTTTAGACCACCTATAAACGATTCTAGGAATTATACAAATGAGCCTAGAAATAATGATTTTAGGCAACCTAGAAATAATTCTAGGAATAAGACTAGACCACCTAGAAACGATACTAGATTGTTCAATGAGTCTAGAATTAATAACTTTAGATCACCTAGAAACGATTCTAGAAAGTATGCAAATGAATCTAGAAATAATTACTCTAGACCGCCTAGAAATAACTCTAGGAATTTCAACGCTCCTAGGATTGATGATTTTAGATTACCTAGAACGTATTTGGCACAACCTAGGCATTTGCACAACCCGAATGTTGTATGTCACTACTGCAACCGGGTAGGACACATAGCACCCACATGTTTTGCAAAACATAGGGATTTATCTTGTGGCTATAATTATTATTTGTCTAACCCCCAAGGACCTAAAAGTGTTTGGGTACCAAAAACCTATGTTTAGGTACTTTTGCAGGTGTGCTTGAAGACTACAATATTGTAGTAGATGCACCAAGCACGGAACCTCATTGCATCAAGGGGAATTTCGGTTAGTTATCCTTTTCGATAAAAACCGAATTGTTGATATGTGCAAGCAACCGATGTTAACATATTTGTTGTTAATTTGGTTCTTGTATTGTTGAAATTCTTGATATGCTTAACCGTAATAGTTGATATGTGCTAACAATTGTGATATCCGTGTTAACAATTAATATCAATTATCCTTGTTGATTCACATGTTGAAAATTTGGTGTTAAACAACAATTGATATCAATTATCAATTGATTGATCCATGGTTTGATAATTATTTTTGATATCAATTATTTTTATTAATTCATGTTTTACTAAAAATAACATTTTGTATCACTGTTGATAAAAATAACAATTGATACATCTGTTATGTTTTCCAATAACAATTGATTTTAAATCATGCATATTTATTTTAGCCAAAATGATTTTTAAACACGCCTCTAAAATCTGGACTAAGATAATCGATTATGTACTTATGATAATCGATTATGTTTAAGTCAGCTGCTTGACAATCGATTGTGAACTAATGACAATCGATTGTGTTAAGGCAGTGAGCATCAGATTTTTCAAATCTGCATGACAATCGATTGTGAACCTTATGACAATCGATTGTGATGAGGCAGTGTCCATCAAAGTTTTTCAAAGCTCAAAATAATCGATTGTGAAGCTAATGACAATCGATTGTGAAGAGACAGTGTCCATCAGGTTTTTCAAAGTCACAAAATAATCGATTGTCAACATTGCATAATCAATTGTATAACTGACCGTTGCCAAAAAGTTTTCAAATATTGTCAGGTAATCGATTGTAGATTTGTAACAATCGATTGTTTTAATTAAATCTGGAAAAGATTTTTTTTGAACGTTGCCAGTAATCGATTATTGATCTTAGATAATCGATTGTTAAGTGTAAAATCTGGGAATGATTTTTGGAATGACTGGCAGACAATCGATTGTGGTAACTTAACAATCGATTGTCACAGAGCAAAATCAGCAATTCTTAATTGGCAATTAGGCAACTGTTGTGTATGTTTTTCAACAAATGGTTTTGTCATTGTTTTATAGCAATTGGTAGATCTATGTTTTGTTGGTATGTCTTGATAAATTTCTATAAATCTTCATACTGCATACTTCTCATAGTCTTTCTTTAATGTACTCTCTTCTTGCTAAATGCCAAAAAGAAGAGGTGTTTAGGCGATATGCTTCAAGTAAGGGGGAATGTCTTTACACTCTAGTTTGCCTTATTTGAGGGGGAACCTTTCATTAAGGAAAAATAGATTGCATGAAGTTTATTGATGATATTTCTTGTACTCTGAAATTAATTTTTATTGATGATATTATGTTTGGAACAACTAATAAATTTGTATGCAAGGAGTTTTTAAATTCATGAGTAGCAAAATTTGAGATGTTAATGATGGACGAGCTTATTTTCAAATTGAGGTTGCAAGTGAAACAAATGCAAGAGGGAACTTTCATTTGTCAAACTCAATATTGCAATGAGTTGCTAAATCTATTTGAAATAAGCAACACCAAAGCAATGGCCTCTTAAATGAATTCATATGACCATCTTGACAGAAATGTGAAAGGTAAGGAGAACTATACCAAGGATTACAAAGGTATGATCGTTCCTTGCTTTACCTTATTGCTAGTAGAATTAATATAATATTTAGCGTTTATTGATGTGCTAAGACATAAATCATGTTCAAAGGAGTCACGTCCTAGTGTGGTTAAACGTTGATCTAAATGCATATATTTTTAGGTTGCATTTATATCTTGAATATTACTGACTTGAGCGTCGAAGACGCGTATTTTCTTTTGCAGGTATCGCCCTAAAGACAGGGGGAACCAAGATAAAGTTTTGATTCAAGTCAATATTATCCTTGCTTGGCTTGTGAAATTGAAAACAGCATATTTGTTCTTATAAAATTATTTTCATAAAATTATGATATATATTTTTTACCAAAAATATAGTTTATTTTTTTAAATAAACGAATTCCATAAAATGAAAATTATTTTTCCAATATTTTCTGCTTAAACGATTTTTTAAGTCGTCGAAGTTAATCGACTATCTAGAAGTTATTCGAATAACTTGATTATCCAGAAAATCAGGCTATTTCTCCAGATATTCGACTAACCAGAAGTTATTCGAGTATATCTGTTTCCAGATATTCGACTATCCCAGAAGATATTCGAATATTGTTCCCAGATAGTCGACTATCTAATAAGATATTCGACTATCCTCGGTCAAATTTCAAAAATCTGATCGTTTTATAGCCGTTCCAATCGGTCCAAAAATCTGATTTTTGTCATTCAATGCTATGGTTTCTTGAACTCTATAAATAGGAATAGTGGGTACTCTTTGTTTCACACCAAAATCATTCTTGTTCAAGAATTCTCTTCAAAACTTCTTCCAAAAGTTCTTCTTGCCTACAAACTTCAATGGCAAATAGAAGTTCTAAACGCTCTCGTGCCGGAAAGAATATCCCTTCTTCTTCAAATCCTCCTCCATCTCTACATTGTTATGACGATGGATCCGTTCTTTGGTTTGAACAAGAAAATGAGCTTCAACGATTTATTAGAAACTTTGAAAATCGAGATATTCTTCCACCTCGATTCACAACCGCAAGATATCTAGCGGATTCTAATCATTCCAATATACTTCTACAAAGTTCAATCCTTGACTTTGTTTATTTGAAGTATGATTTCATTCATCCTCTTTTGATTCAAGCCTTCTATTCGAACCTTGAGAAAGATGAAGATGGAGTTCTCTCTACCAAAGTCAATGGCATTCCTATTCTTTTAAGTGAAGAAAATATTCAAGCTATCACAAATCTTCCTTGTGATGGCCAAGACATCGAACAATATACCGGTGTCGAAGGAATACTCTATGATGAAAATGTCCTCTTCAACCTTATTGGAATTGGACAATTTGAATTCTCTCAAGAGCAAAAGAGAGCTCCTATTAAAGGAATTTTTCCGGAATTTCGTTTGATTCTTTATGTTGTCACTCGGATCCTTAAACCGAGAAAAAGCAATCACACGACAATTGGCCGTGAAGATGCAAAAATCATGCATGCTATTATTTCCAAAGCACGCATAAATTGGTGTAAATTTGTTCTTACGCATATGTTTGATTCAATATGAAGTGACAAACCTCTTCCTTATGCATTACTTATAATGCATCTTCTTGAAGCGTCTCAAGTCAACACCAATGTTGGTATCAAGAAAACTCGTACCAAATATTGGGAAATTCAAGAAACCTCTTTTCATGGCCATGATCAACCACATGATCAAATTCCAAATCCTCCTCCTCCAATTCAAGCTCGTCGTCCTCGTGCTCAACCGGATGTGTCTCAAGCCATCTTGGATCAACTTGCCTCTCTATCGACTTCAATTAATCGAATCGATAGTAATGTGTCTCGCACGGAAAGAATTGTGCGTAGGCTTAGTGACGAAATCCACGGATATTTTGACCATGTCAATTATTCGTATTCTCGCGTCTATTCCGCAAGTACTTCTAGCGATGACGATGATTTCGACGACGATGAAAGTTCTTGATTTGTATTTTCATTATTTGAAATGTATTTTCATTTATTGTAATGTAGTTTAAATTACTCTTATTGTAATTTTCCTTCTTCATTAATGAAATTATCTTTTTGTTAATGTCAAAAGGGGGAAGATTAAGGGTATATGCATATTATATTGGGAAAGATAAGGGTATATGCATATTTGCATAAATTGAGGGGGAACTCAATAATAACTACTCAATAATAACTTGTCTTATATTTGGCATAGTTTAATTATATTATTTTTTATGCATATCCCCATAATGGTTTGCCATTATCAAAAAGGGGGAAATTGTTGGAACACATATGTATGTTCATATTTATGTGTTTTGATAACTGACAAACCGATTTAGATGGAAAATAAATATATGCCAAATAAATGTGAGTTATTATTGAATACACTTTAATTTATATTTTAACTAAAGTGTTGTTCATTTTGTAGATATGCAAAAGGATACAAAGGAAGATAAAGAATTGATATGCAAATTTACAATGCGCATAGAGGAAGAAAATGATATGCGACATTATTTTAAGCGGACAAGAATTGGAGTCCAAGAAGTTCAAGGCTAGATCAAGAGAAGATATGAAGCAATGAAAATAAATGAAGACCTTTTGTTGAGTCTTATTTATATTGTCTTTATTGTGATCTTGATCCGAGTTTAAGGTTGAGTCTCGGCTTCTCTCATAAAATGATTTTACAATGCATATCATAAAATGATTTTACAATATATGCATATCATAAATGATTTTACAATATATGTATATCATAAATGATCTTACAATATATGCATATCACAAATTATTTTACAATATATGCATATCACAAATGGTTTTACAATATATGCATATCACAAATGGTTTTACAATATATGCATATCATAAATATTTTTATTTGTGATAAAAATATTTTTATTGGTTTTAAATGTTATATAATAAATATTTTCAATACATTTAAAACAAAATGATTTTAAATGTTTTTATTGATTCGGAATGGTCATTACAATTGTTTTTCATGTTTAAGATATTTATAATATTTAATATCTTCAAACAAAGCTTTGAAAAACATTTTATAACTTATTTTCAATAAGTTAGTTGTTTTAAAAACGGACCATTTCCGCAAGGTCAGATAGTCGAATATCTGATATTGGATAGTCGACTATCCTGATGACCGTTGCCAAGATAGTCGAATATCCATATCAGATAGTCGACTATCCTTGTGACCGTTGCCAAGATAGTCGAATAACCATATCGGATAGTCGTCGACTATCTAACAGATTTTCAGAATCTGTATTTATGATTATAGCAACGGCTAGGAGTGATTTTTGAGCTATAAATACACCTCAAAATCACTCATTAAGCACACAACTTCTGACCAAAACATTCATAAGCTTTCATACATTTCCAATATCATTTATTGATCATTTTTATCACATTTTGAAAGCCAAGGTCTTGAATTTATTATTGTGTTCTTGAGCGTATTTGTTTACTCATATCCACTCTATTAAGAGAGTCTTGTTTAAGTGAGTGTTAAGTGTTTTATACACTTGAAGGGAAGTGTTAGTCCCTTGTGTTGTAAGAAGGAACTTGTGTTTCCTTTGGTTGAAGTCTTGGAGTGTTATATCTCTGAGCAAAGGTTGTTGAAGCTTGTGTCCTCAGGTTGTAAAGGTTTGTTAGGCACCCGTAAGCTTAACAGTGAAGTCTTGGGGTGAGGTATCCTCAAGCAAGTGAAGTCTTAAGGTGTGGTATCCTTGAGCAAGTGTAACGGTTTGTTAAGCACTCGTAAGCTTAACGAAGTTAGTGGAAATCTCGAGAGAGTCTCTCGGGGACTGGACTAGCCACGGGTTGTGGTGAACCAGGATACATTGGTGCGTTCGTTCTTATTTATTTACTTATCGCACTCATTTATTTCCTGCAATTTTTAAATTCCGCATGTTTACGCTAATTTTTATTATAATGCTATTCACCCTCTCCCCCCTCTAGCGTTAAGCGTATTATCTAACAACATCGAAGCAGCGATAAGAATGTCTGACGTCTTAAAGATCAAGTAAAGAGAGAACGAGATGCTGCGAGAGTTCGTATCCCTCTTTCAAATGGAAAAAATGGAAATACCACCAGTCTCCGACCACTGGGCAGTACAGGCCTTCACTCAAGGTCTGAATGAGCGAAGCTCGGTGGCTTTGAAGCAACTGAAACATAACCTAGTCAAATATTCTATCGTGACCTGGTCGGACATTCACAACTAATATCAATCAAAAATTAGGGCTGTGGACGACCAACTAGGAGCCCTCTCGGGCTTGGTATACCCAAGCAAGCTTCTGATGAAGGATCCAAAGCAAAACAAGGAAAGGTACTAGCCATACACCGGCAACAAGAGAAACGCCCCGAGGCATAACATACCCCGCAATGATAGAAGGATGGACCGAGGCCAAAACCATCGGGTATTCGCCAAGAAATCCGGATTCGACAGGAACACAGGGCCAACGGAGGCACCTCATTTGTCAGAGTACAACTTCAACATAGACGTATCAGACATCGTGTTCACCATCAGTAAAATCAGAGACATCAGGTGGCCCAGGCCTATGCAATCAGATCCTTCACAAAGATATCATAACTTAGTTCATAAGTTTCACAAAACGCACGGCCACAGGACCGAGGATTGCCACCAGCTCCGAGAGTAAGTAGCCAGACTACTTAATAAAGGTCACCTCCAAGAATCCCTCAACGATCGAACCAAAAACTAGTTCCGGGAAAGAGAGGCGGCCGAAAAGAACGAAATGCGTGAGCCACAACATGTCATCCACATGATCTTGGAAGGCGCGATGCCCCACAAGAGCCCATGATGAGAAGAACAAAAATATCCATCACTAGAGAAAAATGAATTCGGGACTACATACTCGAGGATGTCCTCACATTCAGCGACGAGTACATCGAGACCTTGTCTCAGCCCCACAATGACGCGCCGGTAATCTCTTTTCTTGTAAATACATTTCATATTAAACGTGTACTTGTAGATCTAGGCAGCTCGACCAACATTATCAGGTCGAGGGTGGTAGAGCAACTCAGACTTCTTGACCAAATCGTATCCGACCACTCGAGTCCTCAACGAATTCAACATGGCAAGCGAAACGACCAAAGGGGAAATCACCCTTCCAATCAATATGGCCGGCACAACCCAAAATGCCAAATTCCATGTCATTCAAGGAGACATGAGGTACAACGCGTTGCTCGGAAGGTCATGGATACAGTGCATGAGAGCAATACCATCCACCCTTCATCAAATGATGAAATTTCCCACAAAGGATGGGATTAATACCGTTTATGAGGAACAATATGAAGTGAAAGAAATGTTTGCGGTACGCGATGTGGCCCCGAAACCGGTACCTACACCTTCGAAGGAGCCAAAGGATAAGCGAACAGTAAAATATCAATAACAAACTACACTCCCAGCTATCCCCGACTAAGAAAAGAGATGGACCATACCATTTCCTTATCACAGGCGAATGAAACGTATTAGGGTGCCCGAAACATCGTCGACACATTCTATGCTAAGGTATGACTGTATCATCTATCTTTCAATAATATTCTACGCTGATCTAAGTTCAGATATCCGATCGAAACGGACAGAACACTCTCCAACCCAAAGTCCTTAGGTTTCAAAAATCATGAGTTGCACTCCTTTCCTTCGACCAGGTTTTTATCCCAAAAAGGGTTTTACCGGCAAGGTTTTTAACGAGGCAACATCTACATTCTACCAAAGGAAGATCCAACAAGTATTCAAGGCTTCTTTTGCAGCCAACCTCAAACACTAGGGGCAGTCCCCCCGAAATTTCACCTACTCGGAGGAGCCACGATACGCCAAAGGGGGGCTCAATAGGAAAGTAATGTACCGGGCCAAATGGTCGAAGGAACCGTGTCCGCATAGAACAAGTGAGCATGCAACAACCAAACCATGTATACTTGAACCAAGTAATCAAAGAATACTTCCCAAAAGCATTTTGTATTTCAAGGAAGCTCCATATTTTCTCAAAAAACGACTCCAAAGCCAAAAGGTGCCCCGAATACTCGGACACTGGCGTTAAAAACTCAAGAGCACATGACCTCCGGATCGGGAACTCCGAAATTGTAAGCCCTGATGAGGCAATACAGAGTCTACATGTAATGGCTCCCAAGCCAAGAAACCCTCGATGACTCGGGGATTGTCGTCAATCGCCATCTCCATCAACTTATCAACACCCGAGGCTGTAAGGCCACATACGGGCATCCTCGATCTCGTAAGACCTACATAAGGCAACAACAATGTCTATAAGACCTCAAGAAAGGCATGGATCATACTTGTACCAAGTATCCAAAACTGTAAGACCTCAAAGGCATGTAACACTTTAAAGACCTTACTAAAGGCATAAACCCGATCTCAAAGTTTCTGCGATATATCGAACTTGTAAAACCCCTAAAAATCCATGCCCTCGATATAGATGCCGAAACTACTTCACTCGGGACTTAAAGGCTCCATCCAAACATAAATGACTCCGGTTACAAGGTTGTACTAGCCAAAACTAATGAGACTCGAGGACGCCCGACCATCGCTATACATCACAAGCCTTCAATTACTTCGAATATACTTCGGAAAGAACCAGTTAAATAGGCTACCCTCGACATAGGCAAAAGAGCTTTGACCACGTCAGCTTCTAAACACTAGCTTCGAGATACTCAACCTCCAAGACAAACCGAGGTGCTCGATCATCGCCATATAACGACTCATAATCGAGGTTTTGTATTAAACCGTAGAAGAGTTGGGCAAACATTATTTCAAAAGTCCTTAACGAGGGAAAGAGCCTATATTAGAGGTCGCATCGACCCAAGGCGTAAGAACCATTGTCATCAGCCCAGATATATAAAAGGTTGCATCGACCCAAGGCATAAGAGCAAATGTTGCCATCCCACATATATTAAAGGTTGCATCGTCCCAAGGTGTAAAAGCCACTGTCGCCAGCTCACATATATAAAAGGTCGTACCGATCTAACGCGTAAGATCCTAAAGGCCAGCTCGCAATTCAAAAACTTGAGGGTCGGATGAGCTCGAGTCGAAACCCGATTCGAAGACTGAACCTAAAATAGTTAATTTAATATGCTTAAGAACAAAAGCGTAAAAGCTCAAACATCGGCTTACACTAAAAGGTCGCATCAACTAAAAACATAAGAGTCACTACCGCCAGCCTAAAATTCAACAACTTGAGGGTCAAATGAGCTCGAGTCGGTGCCCGACTCGGGGACTGAGCCCAAAATAGTTGATCTAAATATGCCTAAGAACAAAAGCGTAAGAGTCATTATCGTCAGCTTATATGTAAAGATCGCATCGACCAAGCGCGTAAGAGCCTACGGGCCAGCCTAGTGAGCCCAAGGCCATACCACAAAACTAAAGATTCCCCTAACCGTAAAAGACCAGTTCATCTGCCTAAAATCAAGGCAAAATAAATGTAAGAGAAAAAAAATCGCAAGGTTTCCTCTTTATACATACATGCAGAAAATACAAGCTCTATTTCCAAACGTACTTTGAAAATGCTATATACATAACGAAAAGCAAAATCTTCATCCCCTGGGGGGCTATGTTCCGTCGGCCTCATCTTCGCTATCCTCGGCATCGGACAAAAGTAACCGAGCACCACGCTCGTCAGACCTCGCCCGCGTCAACATTTCCAAGAGGTCAAATCCCCTAGCGCGGATCTCCTCGAGGGTTTTCCTACGAGACTTACATCGAGCTTATTCTTTTCTCCTATCTTCACGGTCAAGGATCTTTCTCAACTCAGCCTGAGCATCGGCATCATCCGTTAAATAGACTGCCACTTTTTGATCACCCTTAGCTTGGCTCATTAAAGCTTCAGCTCGGGCTCGGCCTTTATCTTTAAGAGCTCAGTCTCGATCTTTGAAATCATATTTATTCGAACCAACCTATTATCGTGAGCTAAGCAAAGTTGAACCTCAAGGGCAGATGTTTTAGCTAGAGCACCCTTCTTCGTCGAAGCCTGAGCGTCCACCTGAGCCTTTAACTCATCAAACTTGCGATTGGCTCGGTCAACCTCATCCTGAAGGCACTCCAAGTTCTACACCTTTTTCTACACCTAAAGTAAATTAAACATTAGCCTCAGGAGCTAGAAGGAGGAACGCACACTCGCTCGGAACAAAAACTACCTGCTCCTTCAAGTAGCTATCACAATTCGAGCTCCGACTCGACTCATACCGTAAGCATGCCAACTCGAATTCCCTTTCATCACAAAGGAGCCTAAGGGATTTCTCCTCATTTAGAGCTTTTGGCAGCCTGGCCTCACGTCGAAGTATCTCGGACTTATGCTTCTCAAAAGCCTCCAAAAGAAAACTCAATAAGGAAGGGAAGGCGCGAAACTCGAAAGGCCTGTGCCAAAAACTCACCACAGAGTGAAGCCGATGTGCTTCCTCGAAGTCGAGCGGCATCTGATAACCTATCTCCCTCAGCTCCGGAATAGTTAACCCCAACCGAGGCACGGTCGCTCGGTGCATATGCTCCCGGATTTCAAGTATCCTTCGAAGTACCTCCAACGAAAAAAGAAGACGACAACGGAGGATAACCCACCTCTCCAAAACCAAAAATCACGGGCGCGGCAGGCTCAGTCAATACTTCCACTCCTTTACCCCGGTCCAGGTTTTCCTTACATCGAGCACCATCGCCCTACAAAGGTATCTCTTGCTTATTGTTATCATTTTTAGCCTAGAAGAAGTTAGGCTCCAGGAATCCTTTGGCATCATCGCAAGTCCTGTGATGGTACCCGATCTTGAGGACCTCCATCAAAAAAAAGTTAGGCTCCAGAAAGCCATTGGCATCATCAACAGTCCCGAGATGGAACCCGATCTCGAGGATCTCTCCAATGGGCCATCGATGTCAGTGCAAAACTCGAGATGGTACCCGATTTCGAAGGCTCGCCTCAAGGAGAAAATAAGCACTTAAAACTCCACTCATATAGGATTTACGACCAAGGTTTACAAGTCCAACCCGGGTTCGGTCCAAGGAACTGCAAAGGGTTCCGAGGGGAGACGTGTTAATCAATCAATGGTCAGAAATAATACTCACAACTGGGATCGATATTTGCACAAACGGATGATTCATGCACTAATATTCTACACAAGCATAGATAAAGGGAAAATAGTATACATCAGAGACAAATTAAACAAACATTTTTTATTCATAAACATTCGATTATAAAAGCATACAAGGAGTCCTTACATATGATTACCAAAGCCACAAGGGGTCCGTACACAGAAACAAATAAACAAAAAGGTACATATGTAAGAAAAGCCTAGAGTTTACTTTCGTGGGTTCATCCTCAGCGGCAGTATCTTCGAGAACCATCCCATCGGGTATGCATCCTCGACAGTAGTATCTTCGACCGCCACCTCTTCGGGAGTCTCATATCGGTCCTCCAAAATGCTATCTCCAAGGGAGATGGCGAAGAAGAGGAAAGGGAGAAGAAAAAAAGAGGAAAGGGAGAAGATGAAGAAGAGAAAACTAGGAAGCTGAAGAAGAGGAAAGCGGAGAGGCAGAAAGGGACGAAAAATGCCATGGCCTGCCAAAGAGCAAAGGTTTTCACCAGGCCAGGAAGATCACGACCCAGTAGAACACTTGGTGGGCGTCGGCCTCACTTGTACAACTACTTTGAGTCCACTTCTTAGGACATTATGTCGTGCAAGCTATCGGCCAGAGGCACCACTTCACCGCACGGAAAGCAAAAGGGGTGAAGTGACACACTATGCCGGGGTAGGAAGGTGAGCAGCGGTGTATAGTACGAACACCCTCGTAAGCACCGGTGTATAGTCCAAATACTTTCCCAATACGGAAGAGATCAAGCTCCCTATCTCCTCATATCGAGCCAACAACAACACAAGTTTGTGTAATCTCGCTCGATAAGGAGGAGCCGCGGGAAAAGGCCATGGCATAACTAAAGAGGATTCCACCAGGCAACTTTGTGGCCACGAGCCGCGGATATAGGAAACGACAGTGGATGAGGATGGAGAGAAGAAATGGAAGAAAGGGTGATTGAGGAACACTTGAATAAGGAATTGGTTCCAAAAATCCCCCACTTATAGAGAAAGAGCAGAGTAACAGGCGGGCATAATCAATACTTCTTTGAAAAACGCAACCGACGGCACCATCAATGTCCTTGATAGACGTATTGGCAGGTGCAATTAATGCATTTTTGGAACTGAATCGGCAGCAATATTATCGCTTAGAAGGACGAAGATCGACAGTGCATTGGAAGGAGCTGAAAAGACAAGTCAGCGAGATGCCTCGGTTTCCACAAAAGCCTATGTCATGAGTATGACATCATCAGTATAATGCTATTGCGAGGAATTCGGAAAGATGGTTATCAAGGTCGTTTCTTATCGTTCAACTCTAAGAAACGCGGGGACTATCTGCATACGGTAAAATCTGAGGGTCCAATTTTCCATCATTATAACATCTCGAAGGCACGAAATCACGATCGAGTTTCATCCCTCAAGAGCCATCGACGCTCGGCCTCGGGACAGTATGAGACCGACGGTTACGAAAAGAAAGTGGGGAGTTCCCAAGGCATGAAGTTAGAGCCGATGAAATCTATCAGGCTAGTCTGAGCCCGTATCGTGGCATTAACTAGGTGTCCATCTCTATATCTTTGTAATAAATGCACTTGTACTATGTTGAGATTCCCCCTCTTATATAAGGGGGATCCTTGTCATTTTGTAAACATTTGTTGCTCCATACTGAATATACTAGAACATTCTCTCTGCTCTCTAATATATTCTCTTGGTCTCGTTATCTCGTTTATTGCTCATATTTATTGTGTTTTATTAATTATTCGTAATTTATTTCTTATTATTGCCCATAAAGATCCGCCTCTAATTTATTTATAATTTTTAGTATCCATCGATGGTCAACCACCTTCGGTAGCTCCCAGTCGAGCTTCAAACTCGACCCCGAGGCCCTCGAATAGGCAAGCTCGAGGCGCCATTTGGCAGCGATTCGGTTTGTTAACATCTCGTTTTTAAGCTCTTATTTCGTTTCTAAGTCTTTCACGTAGCATCAACTGCCTAAAAACTAGCAAAAAATTAGATCAAGTATTTTTAGAACCACTAAATCAAATTTAATTGTTATTACCATTTTCACGGTAAACAACTATATAGCGAGATGCGAATTTAGGATTTTTAGAACATGGGTATCACCATTAAAGAAATAAGAAAAAGTAACTCAATATTCAATCAAATGCACCATTCAATCTTTTTGAAGCATACTGCTAGCAAATAATATTAGATTTATTCATGAAAATGCGAAATGAAAATCAAAGGCATCGCTCTTACCTTGGTTCTGCTTGTTCGTCTACGTTTCAGCTCAGCAATAACTAATTGAAATACTATGGTCCCTTACCGGCCAGCATTCAAAATTAAACTTTTTCCTTGATTATTTTATACGCATTGACGCATAAATAATGCACAAATTAAAATACTTTATAGCGTCAAACTAAAGGGATAAGGAATTATAGTCCGACAAGTTTTAGCCAGTCTCTGACGTCCTGAATATTCACGTGCACTGAATTGCCAATATAAAACTACCAATGCCTTCTACGTCATCAACAATTCTTTTCCTAAATGTTTTCTTGGTATTAAAATTTGGAATAAAGTATAGTCACAACCGGGGCAAGTACGCAATAAGCGCAGTGTAGAAAAATTCTCTAGTTTAGCCACTTTGAAGTTTGAAACCAAGTTTGCAAAGCGATCGATGTTGCAAAAATAGGCTTCTGAAATTTGGTTGCCAAGGGCCAGTCTAAAGTTTGCCTGGGAGTGCTCCGTGTATGTAGTAAAAATAACACGGGCTAGCCTATTTTCGGATTGGCTATTCAAAAATAGCCAGCATTTGTAAAATTTTAAAAACATAGCCACTATTTGTGTAACACGAAAACTTCTGGCATAATATACAGGAGATCGGTGCACCTGTATATGAATTTTTAGGATATTATGCTGGAACTCCAACATGCGAAAAGTTTCGGTATATTGTAGTATAATATACTGGAACTCCAGTAATTGCAGTATATTATATTAGAGTATTTTGCCGGATTTTGAACAATACTTTCATTCAAATTTATCTTTATATGAAAAGCGACTAATTTAGATTACTTTTAAATTGTGGCTATTTTTGAATCACTACTTATAAATTTTGCTATTTTTGAATTTCTCCCATATATGTAGTACTATCGAGCCCACAAAACACATCAAGGAGGAATATTCGCAAAAGAAGGGAGGAAAGATTGCAACTTGGAGAACGAAAAAAAGACTGGATCAATGACGAACGTAAAATATTAAAATTAAATTATTACATGAAATCGACTTCAACTCACGATGACTACAACATGTTGGAAATTGAAGGAATGCTATAAGAAGTCGACAGCTACATTTTTAGGCCTTCTTTCTGTATTTCTCTTGTAGTATAATGTATTAAATTTTTACTTGTGATTTTCATCTGGAAATTTTTTATTATGTAATAAACTCCGAGGATCTTGTCACATTAGTCTATGTGTTAAGAATAAAATTCTATTTGGAGTGAATGCTTATCTTGTAAAGAGTTTTATTTTGAGGCTAAGTTATTTTTCCTTCTATAAATAAATGGGTCTTATCCCATTGTAAATCACCCCAAAATTCAATAAGAATTTTCTCTCTACTTTGCTCTGCAATACTTTTCTTCTTCTTTTATTGTTTTATAACACGTTATCAGCACGAGATTCTAACCAATTGAGTAAAAGCTTTGGGATTGAGCATAATGATTGTCAATTGTTTTATGAATTTCCTTCATGATTAAATTTTGGATTTAAGGTAAGTATTTAAATTTTTTCTTTATTCTCGATATTCTATAATTTGATTTTAAATACAAGCAAAGACGATAAATTTTTATTGCAACTCTAATGGAGTTTGTAAGAAATTATAACCACGTGAAGTGGTAAAATTTCTAAGCGTTGCCCTGATTAAATTCATGTATAATTGTGGGCAAAGAATTGAAAACCCGTCCAATTGAATTTGCTTCATTCTCATTCCTTTTAGAGAATGTGATAGCAGTATGTGATGAGTCTGAAAGAAGACAAAACTACTACTATGAATGTATCAATGGATATGGAGTTGAGACTATAAATAAAGGAAAGATTTGATATCTTTTATTACTACAACTTGTAGCGGGATAATATGTATGTGAAAAACTACCCGCTTTATTCTCCAGTTTGTACTATACAAACAAAAGAATATCACAATAAAGTGGATGTTTATTGATATAAAAACCCATATCATAATAAACATGGAGTTTATTGACAATTGCACATGTCATGGTGTAAACCTGAACTTATCAATATTAAAAATTTATTCAGTTGGCATAATCAGTTTAGCCATATCAATTTAAGCATGATGTGCAAAAATAATAGAGAATTCATATGGGTAAATATTAAAGAACTAGAAAGTTCTTTATGAATTCTCTTATATTGCTTGTTCTCATTAATTAATAAACCAACTAAAGTTGGGATTAAATCCCATGAATTCTGAAAATTTCAAAGGTGAATATGGGCCCATTCACCTGCCATGTATACCACATAAGATGCATCTATGAGATGGTTACATGTGCGATTATTATTAACCCGCAACATGATGTTTTGCGAGGTAACTTGCTCAATAATTCAATTTAGAGCATAATTTCCAGATTTTCTATTCAAGATAGTTTATCATGATAAGTTAGTTTACATCACAACGGGTTTAGCAAGATAATTTTTTGAGTGCCTCCACTTAATAGCTAAACTATTGCTTTTGAGAACAAAGTTATCTATATTAATTTGATATACGTTATATATCAAAGTATATTATGTTTTCCCCTCACAAGTGGTTCAGGGTCAAGAACCAAATAATTTCATCTTATTATTTTTGATGTGCGATTTATATTTTCATTAACACCATAATACACAAAGATGGATTTCCAAAGTTGAGGAAACAAGTTGGTTTTTCTAACATGAGGGAGAGACATGAACACTATTTAGAAAAAAATTTACATGGAATGAATTACAATTTATACATACAGATCCTCGAATAGGATAATATGAACTTGAAGTTCATAAAAAGATAATTCATTTGTAACATATTGCAAAGCATGCCATACGCATTTGCTGACCTAATGAAAGTAACTATATTCTCATTGCAAATGCTCATATTAAGTCCTAGAAGGACCAAATTCATGGTACGCTTAAAGCGTATAGACAAATCAGTTTCAAATAGAATTTCTTGATAAAGAAGGTGAGCAAATGATCAAAGTGATCATAATAAATTAGGCAAGTGATCTAGAAGATCACATGACATAACACTTCATAAAATCTCATGAGAGATTCAGGTATCTGAATATATGAATGAAGATCTTTATGTTATGCCTTTATGAAAATTTATTGGAACAGATATAAAATGTTTGTCGACAACATCTACCATAGCGCTAAGTTTAGATGAGGATCTTAAGTCTATCGAATATAGACACAAAAGTATTGTCCAAATGGAAGAGATACAATTCAAGTAGAATTGATTCCATATGAAAGACATGTAATTTTGGACATGTAGTTCAAATACTTGAAAGTATAAAGTCAATGGTACGTGCAATCTGTTTTCGATATCTTATTTGTTTAGCATGACATGAAAACTTGATATCTAAAGTCTATAATATGGCTTATATGACTTTACTTATATGACAAATCATGAAGGATTTAACTTGCTTGAAGCATCTACAATTCTTGATCTTGAGGTACCACTTCCTAAGTGCAATTTATGCACAAATGTATCTTGCTATAACTATAAGCATGATAATATAATAGCGAGGATACCTTTATGGAGATATTGAAGAGTCATTCTACGATATTTGTGAAGACATTATATATCTATCACGAGTTATGATTTCAAGGTGCAAATATTCATTATAGTTAATATGGCTGATTTATTTATCAAATCTCTACCAACAATCTCTTGAAGATGGTGCACAAGATTGGGATGCAAAGGCTCAAGGATGTGAATTGATGCTTTTCTTCAGGGGGAATTAATGCGCGTTGCACTCTTTTTCCCTTACAAGATTTTGTCCCACTGGGTTTTTCTTGCAAAGTTTTTAACTGAGGCAACTAATAGGTACATTTCTAAACATGTGTACTCTTTTTCCTTTTCTAAAATTTTTTTCCCATTGGGTATTTTAGTTAAGGTTTTTAATGAGGCACATTACTTATTGAGTAGACATTCAAGGGAGGAGTGTTAAGAATAAAATTCTATTTGGAGTAAATGTCTATCTTGTAGAGAGTTTTACTTTGAGAATAAGTCATTTTTCCTCCTATAAATAGAGGGGTTTTACCCCATTGTAAATCACCCCAAAATTCAATAAGAATTTTCTCTCTCCTTCTCTCCAATATTGCTCTGTTCTTTTATTGTTTCATAACACTATTTAATTTTTCGCTTATTTAATTGCATATTTATTTAGAATAACCAACGCAATCCTTAAGATTCAGAAAACGAGGGCACATTACATGGTATTAACTAATAACTACCAGAAAAAACGAATAACCACATTAATAGAAAATTGGTACTTCTAGTGAGATATTAATCGACTACATTGTTGGTCCAATTAAATGAAGATATTAAACTAGCACTTCATTGGATTGATTTGTTTTACAATTCAATAAATTTGGGTGGATGCACAAAATGATAAATAAAAATCTCCTGCTCTAAGTGGCCCAAGAAGGACAAAAGTGGAGCATTACTAAACCAAATGCATTCGAGAATAAATGCTAGACATTATTTTCTACAACCAACTTTGTTACACTTGTGTAAAACTTAAGTTAATTGGAAGGGGTATTTCACTATCAAGATGATAACATATTTCTGCTGTTAGCAGAAAAAGAATCTGATTGTAAGGTTCACCTAAAGATCAAGTTATGACATGTTCTGTCGCATGGATATGCACAGTCTATGGCCTTCATACCTGATCGATCAAAGTACCAATCTCCAACTGCAAGGGCAATCGGCTGCATATTGTTCCAATGTTCATGTTAGTACCAATGCTCATACAAAATCTATAGCATAACAGAAAAAAACAAAAAAGAAAGATGGATAAACGAAGCTTAGGCGTACCTTGTTATTAATCATGGGAGAATTACCGGAAAACCATGTATCTTGCCTCTCAGATTGGCAGTGGGCGAAGCATGAGTTTATAAACAAACCATTTTGTCTTGAAGTGGCGAATCTTTTAATTGTATTAAGCATATGAATCCTAAAACCTGTTCAATATGTATTTAGCAACATGTGAGTTCCTGGTCTCAAACTATTGAAACATGTTTTAACTGCTTGAGCAGGGCTAACCTTGTAGAAAATGAATCTGAGAAGGAGAACATCTTTCATTATTGAGTGTACAATCGTGCCATACACCATGAGGATCAACTCCCCGAGGAGCCAAACTTTCCTGAAGCTGTAATACGTGCAGTAGAGCGGATTTCCATCATTTTAAAGAGAGTGGACAGGAATGGTAGTGTATCGAAATTAAACTTAAAATTTATCTCCAAATAGAAGAAGAGCAACAAACATGAAGTTAAGAATTTACCTGCCAGGAATCATAGGCAGCATTCAGCAGGAAAAGTGGGGTCTTGATGTTGTTGATTAAATTCTCAGGAAAGAAGCACTGCAAATGGAAAAATACACAACTTTTATTGTGAAAACAAGAAGCACTCCAGATACTGGAAAAGAAAAATTAATTGAAAGGGACTTACTGAGGTTGCATCAAGGTGGTTGGTGCACGTTCTTGGTAGCGTCTTATGAAGACCCTGTTACAAAGCAGGAAAATTTCAGCTGAGCAACGCTTGAACCAAAGGTATACTGCAATTCAGAAGAGACTTTCTTTAACAGATTTTTTTAATTTGATGAATCATTTAGGCAGTAAACATTTTTAGAGTGGGACAATGACAAGCTATCTTGCTGAAATTGCTTCGCGATTCTAATTCTTTTTCCCATTTTCTCCAAGGTTGCATAGACAGGATTAGCGATAAAGCATCTCCATTAATTTCATAAAAAAATTGATAACAATTTATCTACTGGGAAAACAAATGCTTCAGACAGTAACATCATTCAACAAAGCCTGCTAAAAGTTAACTTGAAGAAATTGACCAATATAGAATATGAGTTTGCTCATTACCTGTAACTTAACCACACCTCCAAAGAAATTTCTCAGGGAGCGCCCTCCAGATACATCAACTCTATAAAAATGACCATCATATCATTTCACTAAATTAACAAAAAGAGTCTAAGCGCAGAAACTTTTTAGTTCAAGAAGAGTACTTGAAGGGTACAAAGAATAGGAAATTACGCGTCCATAAATAATCCAGCATCACTCAGGCACTTCACTTTAGTACTATGTGGGAGCAAATTGCGGAAGTCATCACAATGCATTATTGAAGCGAGACCACCAGCAGAACATCCAGAGAGAAGAGCCTTAAAAACAAATTCTGATATCACAATATGAACAACTAAAGCAAATGAGATGAGAGGTGAGCATTGTGATTGTACCTGCTTGGCATATCGCATTCCTTTTGACATTAACTCGTTCATTGCAGCCTCATATATGCGCTTGCCTCTAAATTGCAATTGTGCAGCCTGGGGAAAATGTCAAAAATTAAACACAACTATTGCAGACGACCAAATAACGAACAATCTCTTCCTCGAAACTATATAATGCACTGTATGCAGTCATATCTCCTAATAACTTCATAGGAATTAAATTCGTAATGTGTGGACGCAACAAATTGCTGATGATTAACCTACTGAGGTCATTTGTCTTGAAATCATGTTGTTTAGTTAAAACAAGAATATATTAATTGTGAGATTCCAACAAAGGGGACACCGCGCTGCAGAGGACCAGGATCTAGCGGATGTTTATTTCATCAGCCTCTAGTCAAATTCTTCTAAGCATTGCACTAGTGAGATAACAGCAAGAGCTACAAAGCAGTGTTGTCAAAGGCGCGCTTAAGCCCTGAAGCGAGGCTCAAAACATGTTGAGCGCTTCGCCTCGCTTTGTAGGCGCTTTAGTGTTGCATCAAGGCTCTAAGGAATACTTTTCCTTGCCAGTGTGTAATCCTGAAAATGCGACATTAAACATTTGATATTTCGCTTTACTGTAGTTTTTTTCTCATTTCTTTGTCCATATATTTGTTATTCATGCTTATAATTATTAGTCTTGGACTACATATACATATTTTTACTTTTTCTCCTCTTGCGCTTTTTTTCATTAAAGTCCACGCTTTATTTGCGCTTAAAGCCCCAACGGACCTTAGAGCTTTTTTGCCCTTTTCGCCTTTGATAACACTGCTACAAAGCGGCTGTAATCAAATTTGAACAGGAATTCTAGTTAAGCTTATTTTCATCCTTCAAACAAGACCTATAAATGGCCCCGAAAATTTTCACTATTATCATGTAAAGCCTATCTACAAGCAGAATCGTAGAAGCGTGTACTGTCTTTGACAAAGGTTTCTACTCTTTAACTATCTCAGCAGAAAAGCAACATAGAAATGCCAAAAAGTTGAAGGACACTCGTCTCTGTTATAATCATACTAATATTGAGCTAAAAGAAAAAGAGAGCCAAAAGACCACTATCTTCTTTTCTCCAAAAAGAAGAGTATTACTTTTATAAGTGTTATTTTCCTGCACTGCCATTTCAAATCAAAAGGCGAAGGAATAAGAATAGCAGAATATGAAGAAGCAAAAAGATAAAGTGAAAAAGGTAATGTCCAAAAGAGCACAACAGTCTGGAGCCATCATGGTTGTTGCACATTGAAAAAGTAACATATTTCAGCACTTACTATTTTCTTTTCCATTCAATTACTTTTTCAGACAAACAGTAGAAGGAATGTATCTTACAAACCTTATTTTGGCTATCTCCTGTAAAGGAGGCGCCATCACAGTAGCGAACTTTTACTCTATTCCAGTTATAAAAATCTGCTCATAAAAAAAGACATCAGTAAGAAATCTCCGCAACATGGTCAATCTCATAGAAAAGACAGTGGGCATATCAGTAACTAAACGGACCTGGATTTTCTTCGGCCTTGTTACTCAAAATACCAATGAACGGGATCTGTTTTTCCATGTAATTTGATGATCCCCGCCTTGTCTTTTTGCGATAAACACAACTTCTAATATTGTTACACCATCCTCCACCCTGCCACAAGAAATCAATGAGCTTTAGATCTGTAGCAATAATAGCAATAGAAAAGCTGGAATATCTTTTTTTACAAAAGCGTCACGACTACAATTCCATTCCCACACATTAGAATAGTACCAGAGAGGAAAGAAGTCAAATTATGTAACCATGTTAAAAGGCTGGCAATAACTACCTAACATCAACATCAGAAACAACTTGTCTCCAACATCTATGTAAACAACAGACTCACTAAGCTACTGACAGGCACAAAGGAACATAAACAAAATTGGGAAAAGAATAGCAACAAACATCAGAAGAAACTGAAACTCAATACCAGTAAAACTGGTTAATTAATAAAGACACCAGAAAAGACAACATAGACATGCAATTCAAAAAGTTGACAACTGAGATAATTAAAATAGCATTAAAACATGAGTGCTGAAACTGTGTAATGTAATCAATGAAGCAGTTATTAGCACACCTCCAATTGAACGAGCCAACTGTTTGCCCCAGAACCATAACCTCGATGGATGTGGTAACCTGGCAGTGTTCCATCCAAACACACTGTAGAAAAGGTAAAAAGATGAAAGTCAAATAACAGCACAATCTCTTTTCAAGAGATAATCTTTTAACTGCAAAACATTATTAAGGCCCACTAATAATTAAAGCAGAGCTAAGCTAATTAGCCACAGAAAGAAAGTTCAGCAAATCTCTTCATCAACCACTTGGCCTTTTCATATTCACACAGATAATAAAGAGTAAGACTAAACTTGTCAAGTTGTTGACAGGGTCAATTTAACTAATTTTGTAAGTTAAATCAGACCAGATTAATGTCAAGTAGTTGACAAGGGTCAATTTAACTAATTTTGTAAGTTAAATCAGACCAGATTAATGTCAAGTTGTTGACAAGGGTCAATTTTAACTAATTTTGTAAGTTAAATCAGACCAGATTAATATATTATTTTATTCACATATTCAGAGGCTACACAATAGTAATACTAGTACACATATCAGAATGGTGAAAAATTTATGTTAGGATGCTGACCAATTCACATAATTTCAATCATACGAAGCCAAAAGTGTAAGACATTCGGTGACACGGATTATAGAAAAGGAACCACAAGTAACAAAACAAAAGATAAAAACAAAAGAGCAGCTGGCGGAGATGTTAAATCGCCCCTTATAGAAAAATGCAGAAACTGTGATAATAAAACATAAATTAGAATATGAAGAATCATTGACAGGAAATCTAACAAGATCTCTACTGGGTGAAATACTCTAATCAAATGGGAAGTTAGAGGCAATCCTATAGTCCAAAGGCGAGAAACTGAAATAGAAAAACCATTACTGAAATAGTAAAACATATCCAGATCAAAGAAACAACTTTTCAGGGAAAAAAACAACAATGAGAAAAAAATTATTGAACTGGCATTAGAAAATTCATATGTAGAAGAAAAGAGAATGTGATATAGCGAGCTAACCAGCTCCTCTGGCGCCAGCACCATGAATGAGTGTAAGACCAACCATAAGAAGAGTTGGAGCACCAGCTGCAGCAGCTTCATATACAGACTCCAAGAATACCCCTTCGGTTTTATTGAAAAAGAATTCTTCAAATTCATAAGAATCCACTAATTTGCTAACCACTAAAAACCCAACAAAAATTACACCCGAAAACCACATGGAGAGCTTCGCCATGGCTCTCACTTACAAGCTCTCTCTGCTGTCACCACACAAACTTTGGGGACTAGACAGAGCAAGAAAGAATTAAAGAATGGGACTGACTAATAGTGATGGAGTATTGAAAATGTAATGGTTTTGTTTTTATAATAATTGGAGGTAATCGTTTAGCTTTATGTGATTTAGCGCGGAAAACAGGCAACAAATGTAACAAATTTGTCTCTCGGACAGAGATTTTCTGAATCTTGGTTTAAAAACAATGTTGAGGTTGGTTGGGGGGGGGGGGGGGAAGGGTTGCGTAAGAGGGAGGAGGGTTAAATTCAAAAAATAAATATCTATGTAAATGTCATGGGGAATGAAGTGTGTTCTTGCCCGCAATTTAAAGAATTTTCTTTCTTTTAAATAGAGAGATTTTACTATATTCAAACTTTGAAATTATTGCAAGCATTAAATATATAATACTCCAGTAAAGTGGTAATTAATTTTATAAAAATGCAAAGGTTAATTTTGATGCCAAAAGTAGTAAAGATGCACACGCATAGAATCTTAACAAAAGCATGGCAAATACTAGAATGGCAGCAATTTGATGGTGAAAGAGTACTATATGACGCTTTGCATGTTGAATTGGGTTATTGAGGAAACCGTGGGGTAAAAAATTATCCTAATTTGATGGTTAATTAGTGTGAATGTAAACATTTCTCCAACAAAATCATGTATTAAGTAGTGGTAGAACAAAAATTTCTACGAGGGATTAAACAATGTAAAAATATCACATTTAATATTTTTGAATCAACTTTGACACTATAGTAGTAGCTTTCTTATAATTTCAAGGATATCCACGTATACACACACAAAATAATTTGTAGATTTCGGATCAACTGAATTCTCTTAGTTATACGTGGCTCCAATCTAGGTATCATTATCAAGGTAATATGGGGGGGGGGGGGGGGGCTAATTAACCTCTTTTCGTTTGAAAATTTGTACTGTGAGATTTGGTTAGTCGGTCGAGGAAACAAAATAATGATTAATTGTTGGTTTAATTTTCGCAGAAAAATTCTCTTTGATTAACTACAAAAAAATTATGGTGAAAAAATGAATAAAGATTTTCATGATTTTACTTATTATAAACTGATTATGTGGAATAATGAGAACTGGTTTTACATCTAAGGCTCCTTGTAATGTTTTTGTTAGTAATGAATTATTCTTTTCTGACTTCCCCCCCCCCCCCCCCCCCCCCCAAAAAAAGGTGGGGGGTTGAATAAAGTAAATCAAAATTTCTCAATTAAGAATTGCAGCAAAAATCAATTAAAATAAAGTATGTACTAATGAAATTAATTGTATATGATAACGTTTATGATGCTTAATTAATTAGTGCATGCGTTTTTAAGAGTTAGTATTACTTATTACTGGCACAGCAAAAGTTTTTAGAGGGAAAAATCCACAAACCAAAATAAATGAGAGTATGGATTTTGGTCAAAATTAAATACGTGGAAATAAAAGTTAAATTAACTAACGAGAATAAAAGCACTTAATACACTTCCTGAAAAGGTGAAAACGTTAGATATGCCACTATCAAATCTTAGTGCATGAATAACTAATTAATTAGTAACATTTATAATATCTATATGGATAGTATTAAATATATTTGGCAATGCTAGGCACATATTCATCAGGTAATTTTTAATTTTCACTTGCAACTTTAGAAAGGTTTATTCAAATCATTCCTTACAAATAATGGCGGCCATTTTATACCAGTAATTAGTTCAAATTATCTCGTCTAATATAATCAAATCACAAGATCTGTAATCTTCAAGGTGAATTGAAAAACTATAATTAACTACTAATAAGAAGTACCCATATTATCTGTTTTGCTCAAAAGATTCGTATACCTTATAAGCTAAAACACAATAAAAAAAAGTGTTTGGGTAAATCGTAATCAAATATAATGAGTGTCAGATGGAATTACTTAATCAAAAATGCAGTAGATCTGAAAATACACAAAGTTATAGAAAGCTTAAGTGTCAGAGGGAAGAATAGAGAGATAATTTGCTTGATAACAGTAGAGAGAGAGTAGAAAGATGATATTATTAGAGTAAAAGCACATGATCATTACAAAAGTGAAGGCCCCATTTATATATTAGGAAACCTTCCTCGAAATAATCAAAAGAAAAGTACAAAATTTGGTGGCTTCCTTGTACGAAGGAAGTCAGGCCTTAAACGATATCGTTCTTATACCTAGTGGACAGCGACGTCCTTGTGTTGGTCCTCCTCGTCTGAGGCGACGCAATCTAAGGACGGCATTGTCATAAAAAACGTGTTTGCTTCGACAGGAACGGAGCGAATCGGATTTTACCCCATACATTAACCATTCATAGGAGTACTATATTTCAATCCTACTGTGAATTTAAAGACTAATCACCTAAAGTTTATAATCCAAAAACGCCCTAAGCAGTAAACAGAAACTAAAAAGCGCGCGATATCCACTCTGTTAGTTGAAGACAGCTATTGGGGGCAGTCTCAATGCATTTCTGCCGAAAGATATGGTACGTTGGATCCTTCTGAGAGACGGTCTGATCGAATTATGGCCGTTGAATTAATTGATATTTTTAAAGCACAGGTCCCATATGAAGGGGTTTGTCTGTTCTAACTATAAGTCGAAGGTGCGGTGATCGTGTTCTAAAAGAGAGCGGTGATCCCGCCAAATCACAGGTTTTCAATTCTCTTTTTTTTTTTTGTTTTAATAAGTTGTTTTCCATTTATGGTGGGAATTGAAGAATGAGAATATTTTCCTCAAGGTTAAGACTTAAAGTGCATGGCATGCGTCAGAGGTCAAAGCCTCAGGTATTAGTATCATGATCATTGTCACGGGTTAAAAAATGTAAGTAATATTAATACTACTTCCAATGAACTATACCACACAACAAGAAATATAAATTTAAACAGTCTCAGAATTCTATGGCAAACTGCAATTTAAAGTGGATTCTTGTTCTCGATTGATATAATCTCAGACTGAACCAGCCAACCCTATGAATATGTTAACTTTATAGGGTAAAATTTGGCTCATAATGTCCTCACGATAGGTGGACACATCCCTAATGATAAGGTTGATCCAAGCAAGGGTGCGTTTCAAATCGGTAAAGAAGGAACGACGCCATTTAGCACCTTCCCCTTTTTGCTGAGTGGAAGACACCATTCATTATACCTTTTCTTTTATTATTTATTTTGCTCGAGGAAGGTTTCCTACTATATAAAGAAAACTTTCTCTTTGTAAAAGGGCATCACTATTATCCTCGAATAATACAATCTCTATTTTCTTTTCCTTTTTCTCTCTCTCTCTCTCGAGTTCATAACTGTTGCTTACCTCTTAAGTTAAGCCTACCATTATCATCTATTCATAGATCAACGAAAATCCTCGAAGTGATAATTGTCTCTTGGGCTTATTATATTTGATTACGATTTACCCTTATATATTTTGATTCTTTTTAGGCTCACAAAATACTAACATCATTTTTGAGCTAAACAATTTGGCGCCGTATGTGGGGATTTCGAGAATCAAAACCATAGTTTGCGCCTAGAGAACCATCAAAAAACCTTTCTTTACTACACAAAAACAAAAAATGGTTGACAACAACGCAAGAATGAAAACAATAGCAGATGTTGCAACCAATCTCATCGGCCCTCTCAACGAAGCCGGTGAAGATGGGGTCATGATTGCAACTCTTAGTACCACCTTAAGCGGGGAAATCCCACATCCACCGCTCGAAGATCTAACAATCTTGCGGGGAAAAGGCGCTTCCACATCCACATCTGAGGAAGCACCCCCGGAGGTCAAGAAACTATTGGAAGAATGGTTAACAAGCACTCTAAGCGGCCTGGTTGAGAAGTCACCCCAACAGAATGCCAGATGCAGGCCAACCACAGATCTTGCTGCAATCGGAGGCAAACCCAAGATCACCCGCGCAAACAATGCGCCCCTCGAAACTCGGGCTGACGGCGACGCGCTCGCAGGTATCCTCAAGAAGATGGAGGAAATGGAAAACGAAAACCGGTCACTCCGTGACCAAATGAAGGAACACCAATAAAGGGTAGACAAAATCCCTGGCACCCCCAAAATGCTGCCAAAGCGTGACGTGTGGAGGTTTTTTGAACAATCCTACACAGAAGAGGCTGCACCATATCCCGTTCCGAAAACCTTTAAAAATCCACCTTATCTAAGAGTGTACGACGGAACTACAGATCCCGAGGACCACTTGATCCACTACGTCACTGCTGTAAAAGGTAACGACCTCTCAAAGGTACAGGTATTGTCTGTACTACTGAAGAATTTTGGCGAAACACTAATAGGGGGAGCACTAACCTGACACTCCCAGCTACCGGCCAAAGTTATTTACATATTCGAGGAAATGGCGGACAAGTTTGTCATCGCGCATGCAGGAGCTAAGAAAGCAGAAGCAAAGGTCAATGGCATCTTCGCCGTTCGACAAACCATAGGGGAAGGACTCAGGGACTTCCTAGCTAGGTTCAATAGGGTAAGGATGAACCTACTCAACATGTCGGAAGGCATGGCACTCGCTGCCTTCCAAAATGGGTTAAGCAGAAATGGTTCGAGGGCGACCAAAAAGTTACTCAGCCGCCTCATAAAGTACCCGCCCACCACACGGGAAGGGATCTACAACGCTTACTGCGCCTAAGTGCGCGCAGACGATGATGACATAAACGGACCAACCCAACGCCTAACAACGATACATCCAGAGATCAGGAGAGATCGACGCAACGAAGGACGACAGGAACAAGGCCCACGCCCCAGTAGGGAGAGGCACCAACCTACACCAGATCCTCTCACCCGCCGCCACCCAGGCACGCGGATGCTCTGCATCAACATGTCACCCCACTACAAAACAACAGAGGTACGCCCCCTTTATTCTCTGCCCATAATTTTTGTGTGTCCCCTTCAGAGATAGTGTGCGCACTTGAAAAGCTGGGCAGTAAGGTGCAATGGCCGGCAAAGATGAAGTTGGACCCCGTCACCAGAAAATCAAACTCCTTGTGCGAGTTCCAAGCAGGAAAGGGGACACAAAATCAAAGACTATATAGGTCTACGACAAGAGGTGGTCAGGATGTTAAACCAAGCATTCATGAGGGAGTTACGCAGTGACAAAGGAAAAATCAACTTTGCACACGGACGGGAGCAACACCACGGGCCAACAAAGCGGCCCTCACCAGCCCGTACGATCAACATGATCATTAGGAACAACGACGGCTCGGGAATCAACCATGTCAAGTTCACGACTACGCACAAACTGAAGCGAACTATCGCCCACGAACGGTATGACGACTTCAAAGACAGTATCATCTTCGATAAGTCCAATGCCGACGGTTTGTCTTTCTGTCATTACGATGCTTTGGTTATTACTTTACGTATTGCAGATACGGAGAATTATGGTCGATGGCGGCAGTGACGCCTGTATTATCTACCCGAGAGTCCTCGTATTAATGGGACTCGAGGATAAGGTAATACCGCTGTATAACACTAATAGGTTTTAATAACACAGTGGAACAAACCTCACGAGAAATATCGCTACCTGTCCTAGCGGGGGGAGTCATGCTGGAAATAACTTTTCACGTGATAAATAAGGAAACACTATACAACATCATCATCGGGCGACTGTGGATACACGCTATGAGAGCGGTCCCTTCGAGATTTTACCAAATGAGTAAATTTCCTACCCCGTGGAGAATATTCAGCATCTTAGGCGAGCCCCACACCGCTCAAGAATGCTATAAAATAGCGCAAGACTGCGCCCACACCAAACAACTAAAGGGGGCAAGCGTAGACGCATAACTATCAGCTATGTCGGGGACTAAGGTCCACCCGACAGAAATTTCCACTAAAGACCCCGATGTCGTAGAAGCCCGTAAGGCTACGGTCGAAGACCTTGACCCGGTACAACTAGACAACAACGACCCTACAAGGAAGGCGTACATCGGGCATGGCCTTTCAAATCCAAGTAAGTATCGTGAATTTTTATCTAACCATACAGACCTGTTTGCTTTTTCCAATTCAGATATGCTCGGAATCCCATGAGAAATCCCTACTCACAAGCTGAATGTCGACCCATTACACCCGCCTGTACGGCAAATGAGAAGAAAATTCAACGCTAAGATCAACGAAGCAGTCAGTGAGGAAGTAGACAAACTTCTGACCAACGGCTCAATCAAGGAATCAAAGTACCCTCAGTGGGTCGCCAACATCGTCATGGTAAAAAAGAAGAACGGGAAGTAGAGAATGTGTGTGGATTTTACCGACTTAAACAAGGAGTGCCCGAAATATTTCTTCCCACTGCCCCACATTGACTAGCTAATAACACAACCGCGGGGCACGAGCTACTAAGTTTCCTAGATGCATACTATGGCTATAACCAAATCACGATGGCCGAACATAACCAAGAGAAAATAACCTTTTTCACCCACCAGGCGACATAGTGCTACAAGGTAATGCCCTTCGGGCTCAAGAATGCAGGAGCCACATATCGGAGGCTAGTAACCAACATGTTCAAAGAGCAACTCGGTAAGACCGCAGAAGTCTACATCGACGATATGCTAGTAAGGTCGGCAAGGAAAGAGGACCACATCGTCCATCTAAAGGAGGTCTTCGAAATACTGAAAAGGTAAGGGATGAAGCTGAACCCCGAGAAATGCGCCATCAGCGTAGCTTCAGGGAAATTCTTAGAATTCCTCATGTCGCAACGGGGCATCGAGTTCAATACAGACCAGATCAAGGCGATAGACACAGTACCTGATGTGTTGAGTAGCAAGAAACAGGTACAAAAGCTGACGGGACGTATAGCCGCCTATCCCAGTTCATCTCACGGTCATCTGATCGATGCCATAAGCTTTTCAGCATACTAAAAAAAGATCAAGGACTACAATGGAATGAGGAATGCACCGAGGCCTTGAGTAAACTGAAAGCATACTTGTCTTCGCCACCCTTGCTGGTCAAGGAAAGTCCGGGTGAACCACTGCAAGTCTATCTGGCCGTTTTAGAGGTTGCTGTCAGCGCCGTCCTCGTCCGCGAAGACAAAGGTACATAATCTCCTATCTATTACATTAGCAAAACCCTAGTGGACGTTGAAACTCGATACCCACACCTCGAAAGGTTAGAATTAGCACTGGTCATAGCTTTACGAAAGTTACGGCCCTACTTCCAATGCCATCCAAAAAAAGTGATAACGACCTTCCCATTAAGAAGCGTCCTACACAAGCCCGAATTATCAGGCCGGATCGCAAGATGGCCATAGCTCAGCGAGCACGATATCTCATGCCTTCCCCGAACTGCTATTAAGTCACAAGTCCTGGCCGATTTTATAGCCGACTTTAGCGAAGAAATTCTACCAAAAGCAGAACTTTAGGCACAACACGCCACCGCCAATGATGACCTATGGGTCCTCTACACTGACGGCGTTGGCAATGCATCGGGATCGAGACTGAGACTCGTCCTCGAGGACCCCACATGCGAAACAATTTGCAAGTCCAAACGATGCCCCGAAATGACTAACAACAAGGCCGAGTATGAGGCCGTTATTGTAGGCATGAATCTAGCCTTATAATATGGCGCCCGCCGACTCATCCTTTACTGCGATTCCTAACACGTGGTAAAATAAGTCACAGAGACTTACCAAATCAAAGAACAGAGAATGCAAAAGTACCTGTCAGATATCTGTAGGTTAATAGCCACGTTCGATGAATATCGTCTAGAACAGATCCCAAGGGCACAAAATATCGAAGCAGGCAGTTTAGCAAAACTGGCCACATTCACTAAGAACTTTGACAAAGAGAGCGTAGTCACTCTCCTCCACTCCGCCATTGATCACACTGAGGTATTCTCTTTAAATTTGACTTGGGACTGGCACAACCAGTTTGTATCTTACCTACAGGACGAGACGCTATCATCCGACAAGAAAGAGGCAAAGAAACTCCGCACGCAAGCCGCTCGGTACTTCTTAATAAACAGAGACCTCTACAAGAGAACGTTTGGCGGACCCTTGGCCAAGTGCCTAGGACCGCACCAAATGAGGCCGATACTCGAAGAAGTACACGAGGGTCATTGCAGTGCCCATACAGGCAACCGCGCCCACATACGATGCATTATACGGGCTAGCTACTACTGGCCCACCATGAAGAAGGAGGCGACAAAATACGTTCGTCAATGCGAGCAATGCCAGAAATACGCCCCCATGATACACCAACCCAGAGAGACCCTCTATTCAATCACCTCCCCATGGCATTTTATCAAGTGGGGAATGGACATAGTCGGCCCCCTGCCCGCTGAACGGGGAAAGGTACGATTTCTATTATTATTAACTAACTATTTTTCTAAGTGGGTAGAAGCATGTGCGTACGCACAAATACGCAAATAGGAAGGTAATCTCCTTTATCTGGAAAAAAATTATATGCCGCTTCGACATCCCCAAAGAAATTGGTTGTGACAACGGACAATAGTTTTTCGGTCACAAAACGACCGAATTCTTCGACAAAGGGCGCATCAAGAGGATACTTTCCATGCCATACCACCCTGCCGCCAACGACAAAGCGAAATACTCCCACAAAACAATATTAAACATATTAAAGAAGAAACTCGAGAACGCTAAAGGGTTATGGCCCGAGCTGCTACCCGAAGTATTATGGGCATACTGGACCACACCCAAATCCAGCACAGGAGAAACATCATACTCGCTGGCCTAAGGAACCGATGCGGTCATACCCGTCGAGGTCGGCGAACCAAGCCTAAGATATCCACAAGCCAGTGGAACATAAAACGATGCCAACAGACTCCAGGACCTCGACAAAGCTGAGGAAAGGAGATAAATGGCCCACATCAGAATGGTGGCCCAAAAGCAAGAAATAGATAGATATTACAAAAAAGGGCCAAATTAAGACCACTCAAGGTAGGAGATTACGTTCTCAAAGCCAAGACATTGGCATCCAAAGACCCAAGTGAAGGAAAATTGGGCACCAACTGGAAGTACCCAATAAAATCACATTAATAGCCAACAAAGGCGCTTTCCAGTTAGAGACAATGGAAGGAAAAACGCTTCAAAACAACTGGAACATTGCTCACCTCAAATATTTCCACTTCTAAAGGTATCTCCCGAGTCGTACTCTTTTTCCCTTACCCGAGTTTTGTCCCAATTGGATTTTCTCGGGGAGGTTTTTAACGAGGCGATAGAGGGGATACCTGGGAATATTTGCGGAACAAGTTTATCATGTAATCCTCTCCTTACGAACTCCAGGCCAACATGATAAAGGGACTGGATTGGCTTAATCTCCAATGTATGAAAGGCTACGACCATCTCCAATGTATGAAAGGCTACGACTTTCTCCAATATATGAAAGGCTACGTCCATCTCCAAAGTATGAAAGTCTACAACCATCTCCAATGTATGAGCTACGGCCATCTCCAATGTACGAAAGGCTACGGCCATCTCCAATGTACGAAAGTTTACGACCATCTCCAATGTAGGAAATGCTACGACCATCTGCAATGTATGCAAGGCTACGACCATCTCCAATGTATGAAAGGTTATGGCCATCTCCAATGTATGAAATGCTACGACCATCTCCAATATATGAAAGGCTAAGGTCATCAGTTCGAACATGGCCAAGGCCATCGATTACATTATGGCTAAGGCCATCCTCACCAACGGTCTACCTAAGATTTGACCACGGTGAATAAATGACTCGACTAACTGTCGAAGTCACCTACATGGCTAATGCCATCGGTTCCATCATGGCCAAGGCCATCAATTAAATTATTGCTAAGTCCATCCTCACCAATGGTCGACCTAAGATTCGATAATGGTGAATAAGCGACTCGACAATAGTCAAAGTCTCCTACATGGATAAGGCCATCAGTCCCATCATGGCCAGGTCCATCGATTACATTATGGCTAAGGTCATCCTCACCAAAGGTAGACCTAAGATTCGACCACGGTGAATAAATGACTCGACAACAGTCGAAGTTGCTTACATGGCTAAGGCCATCGATCCCATAATGGCCAAGGCCATCGATTACATTATGGCTAAGGCCATCCTCACCAACGGTCGGCCTAAGATTTGACCACGGTGAATAAAGACTCGACAACAGTCGAAGTCGCCTACATGGCTAAGGCCATCGGTCCTATCATGGCCAAGGCCATCAATTACATTATGGCTAAGGCCATCCTCACCAGCGGTCGACCTAAGATTCAACCACGGTGAATAAATGAATCAACAACAGTTGAAGTCGCCTACATGGCTAAGGCCATCGGTTCTATCATGGCCAAGGCCATCGATTACATTATGGATAAGGTCATCCTCACCAACGGTCGACCTAAGATTCGACCGTGGTGAATAAATGACTCGACAACAGTCGAAGTCACCTACATGGCTAAGGCCATTGGTTCTATCATGGCCAAGGCCATTGATTACATTATGGCTAAGGCCATCCTCACCAACGGTCGACCTAAGATTCGACCATGGTGAATAAATGACTCGACAACACTCGAAGTCACCTACATGGCCAAGGCCATAGGTTCCATCATGGCCAAGGCCATCTTTTACATTATGGCTAAGGCCATCCTCACCAAAGATCGACCTAAGATTCGACCACGGTGAATAAATGAATCGACAACAGCCGAAGTCTCCTACATGGATAAGGCCATCGATTACATTTTGGCTAAGGCCATCCTCACCAACATTCGACTTAAGATTCGACCACGATGAATAAACGACTCGATAACAGTCGAAGTCGCCTACATGGCTAAGGCCATCGGTTTCATCATGGCCAAGGCCATCGATTACATTATGGCTAAGTCCATCCTCACCAACGGCCGACCTAAGATTCGACCACAGTAAATAAACGACTTGACAACAGTCAAAGTCACCTACATGGCTAAGGCCATCGGTTCCATCATGCCCAAGGCCATTGATTATATTATGGCAAAGGCCATCCACACCAACGGTCAGCCTAAGATTTGACCACGATAAATAAGCGACTCAACAACAGTCAGAGTCACCCACATGGGCAAGGCCATCAGTTATATCGTGGCCAAGTCCACCACTTATATTATGACTCAGGCCATCTTTACCAACGGTCAACCTAAGACTCGACCAGGGTGAATTAACAACTCAAAAACAGTCAAGGTCGCCTACATAGCTAAGTCCATCGATTCTATTACAGCCAAAATCGTTGATCTAAAATTCGACCAAGGCTTCCAACACCAAATGTCAACAAAGAACGCAACAAAAGCTTTAAAGAATGAAAGAAAGAAAAAGAGGCAAGGGAAAGGAAGAAAAATTATAGTTCATTCATCCAAAAATATATATACAATGAGTTCTACAAAAATTAAATCTACAAAAAGTTCATATACAAGCCCTAAGGGCCTTCACCTCCCCTGCCATCATGACCCGCCTGGTCGTTATCAGGTCTGATGTTGTCCCCATATTGGTAAGTCCTAGAAATCCATGAGGTAGAGTCTAGGCGGTTGACATCCTCAGAATTATAGTCCTCCCTACCAGCTGAGTTGGAGCTATAACCGGCTGCTTCACGGGCAACTCGAGCCAAGTTCCGCCGCCTCACTACCTCGACCTCGGAGGCTCGGCCCGCCGCCAAAAGCTCCTCATAGACGACCAATCTGGCATCGTGGTACACCCACATCTCGTGCGCCTCACGGTGCATGCATGTTGTGGGGGCGATTGCCTAAGGGCCTCCACTTCGTCCGTACTGGCGTCCAGCTCGTCTCTAAGAGCAGTGATCTGAGCCCATAATTCTGCAGTCGCAACCACTACCCCGCGACTAATTTCCATGTCCTCCTCCCTTGACCGAAGGAGAGTATCTATCTTACTGTTTTGGGCCAAGGCATCCATCAGCTGCCATCCAACTCCTTCATCTCCACCGCCTTCTTCTTCAAAATAGCCTCTAATTCTTTAAGGCCCTCGCGAAATGTCCAGAACTGGGGATTCTGCCCAAACATGTCGGCCAACGCTCGATGCTTGGCACGGACCTCTCTGTACTTCTTTGCCATTTTAGAGAAGGTGGCCGCTATCTTTTGCTCATGCCACCTCCACTCTACCTCTAAAAGGAGGGTCTGAAAGAGAAGAAAAGAAACACATCAGTACAAACCACAATCGTTTTGAACGACAACATAAAAAAAGATAGAGAAGAGGGGGGAGGGGGGCTGAATGCTACTTGTAAAGATGAACCAGCTACCCGCCTTGACAAGTATCCGTTGCTCACGTCTCTCAATGACTCGCACTTCGCAGCCGCGCACAACAGGGTCATGTCCGCTGCAGCCTGCTCGCGATCCTCTAATAAGTTGTATCCTCCATGGATGACAATGTGGCGAGTAGATTGCCCCACCCTCATCTCCACACGGGCCGAGCTTCCCGGTACCTCCTCGAGAGCGGCTTCAGACCCTGTCCTCTCAGTCTCCTCGGTCTCCACATTAATAGCGGAGGATGGCTCACCTCCTGACGCACGAGCCAAATGGGCGGCAACTGCCCCTTAAGCACAAATTTCCTCGACCATAAAGGTGGGCCTCCTCACGCCCTCAACATCAATGCCTTTTCTAGTAATCAGACACCACCTCTTTCTCTCAGGCGTTTCCTCTCATTCAGAAGCCGCCTCTACTGGAGCGAATTCCTGTACCGGCATGGGAGTAGTTTCTGGTGCCGCTGCTGCTGAAGCCTCTGGTACCTCCACAGAAACAGCCTCAGGCGCTACCTCCAATGCGGTCACCAATGTAGTCCCTTGGTGGGAAATCAAAGGGGGGCTACCTCTGGGTGAGCTTCCCACAAATATATCTTCGGAGTCAGACTCCGTCCTGGCCGGGCCGACCTAGTCTTTTTCTTCTTTGTCCTTGAGGAAGCACCCTGACCTAACAAACGACAAGCACATCAGGTAGGAAGGTCTCTAAGCTATGGCATAATGTAAATAAATGTATATATGGGGAAGTTTTTTACCAGATGGGCCGTACAACCTGCAGAATTCAAGCCAGGTGCGACATTTCTCCGCATGTGGTATCAACCCCTCTACCCACGACCGAATGTCGCCGATGGGGCAGGGTGAGCGAGCCGCCACTACAAACAAAAGAGAAGAAGAAATAAAGTAAGTTCAGAGTTAAGTCATTCAAAATAGAATGTCAGAAAGTTACATGCATAGGTACTTACATCCTGCATTCCACGCCTCCGGAAATCCTTCAGGATCGGACACTAAATGGCTCGTCCTGACAAAGAAGAATCTATACTAGAACTCGGGGTTAGCTTTGTCATCATCCCTTGCAACAAAGCTCTTCTTGCCACGGCCCCTCAGTTGGATCTTGGTACCCCTCATATTGGGGCTGAACATCTGTAGCAAATGGTGAACGGAAACAACGGCTCCGGCCTCACCCGCAATCGTAGTAAGGATCCGACACACCTTCAGGGCATAAGGCGTGACCTGAGCCAGACATACATTAAAGAAGCGGCACAACTCTTCCACCAAAGAGTTAAGCGGGAAGCTATACCCAATCTTAAGTGTGTATTCGTAAAATTCACGAAAGCCGGGCTTATGTACATTGGTGTGGTCCGTCCCGGCCGGAACTATCTCAATATGATCAGGAATGTTGTACCTGGTCCTCAGAACGTCCATGTGAGACTGAAGTAAATCACTCTCCTCCCAAGGTTGAGAGGGACTTGCCGTGTTGAAGTCTTTTCTCACATTCAAATCCTTCGGTAAGATGTTGTCTACCGTTAACGGAACTAGGGTTTTTCCCGTTCCCTCTCCTTCACCATCAGAAGAGTTTGCCTTTCACTTCTAATTAAAATTAAGTACGTAGTTGAGCACCCATAGTTTATATTTCTTAATCCGCCATTGTATATTACTATAACATAACATAATAAACTGTTCCAAGAAAAGTTTGGGTTATATAGTAGGTGACTATTATATAGAAATATTGTTATAGAGAGATCTGATTGTATATATCTAATGTAATTTTCTGTCGAATCCCTTCTGTCAACCTAGCTCTACCCATGTATATAAGCGGTTTCAAAACGGACTAATCCGAGAGCAAAAAATATATATATTCAGAGGTAAGCGATCCAACCCTCAATTAGAAATCTTGAAAGAAAATCGAAAGGTAGGAGTACAGATCATCTGATTTGTGTAATATAAAATACCATGCACCAAGATAGCCAGCTAGTATAACATGGAAGAAGAGGTACATATGTACAATTGAGGTCTGAGATATGGGTGTTTTTGGATCTGTATTTTGCGACAACTGCTTCTCTCGTGGGCTTCCATCCGCCAAAGTGAATCAAATCCTAAAGTCCACATTAGAAGCAGATGGAATGAAAATTAATTTAATGAAAAGATTTGTCTTTGTATATATTCAAAGAAAAATACAATAAAAAGTAGAGATTCATACGCAACGCAACCCTCTTTATCGTGGCAAATAATGTCTTCTTCCGAGTTTTCTATATTTGAGGCTGATGCATTTGAGTTTGCAACTCTACTTCTCATGAATTAATTCATGTTTTGGCATTAATCGATAAGACTTAAAAGGGACAAGGGAACTTCATTTTTCCTTCTTGGCATCATTGTTTGTAGTATTTTCTTGCATTTAGAGACATTAAATAAATTTAGTTGTAGTTAGGGGTGGCAAAATAATTAAAAGAAAACAGTTAACCACCAGCTATATTATCCACTAAAAAAATGGTTGGATAATGAACTTTTAAAAATGGGTTAAATATAGATAAGAACCATATTATTCATTTAGATAATGCATAATTTATATGTAACCAATTGATAACCAATGGGTCTAACTTTTACATTTGCAAAGCCTCAAATTGAGGGTTTCTCAAGTTAGGGAGACTAAGGCATCATTTGTTTTTTTTAAAGATAAAGACGTCTGAATCTGAATATCAAGATGTGTATTAAGATTAAGACATCTGAATCTGAATGCACATATGAATATATTAAGATATGTATTAAGATCTGAATACTATATAACTAAGACTGTTTGATTTTTAACATCTGAATATATAAAATTTATTTTATATAAAAATTAATTTTATATAAAAGTCAAATGAAATACTAACTAATCTAATAATCTATCAATAAAATAAATAGTTATGATAGTTATTTGTGGTGATGGCTAACAGGTGAATGCCGACTAGAGACAGTGGTTGATAATAGTTCTGGTTGATGATGGCGGTTCATGCTAGTAGCTAATAGTGATTGGTAGTGGTGGCGATTATGATTGAGGATGGTGGTGGTGTTAGTTAATTGGCGGGTGGTGATAGTAGTTGTGACTGAGGAAGGTGGTGGGTGGGTGGGTGGAGGTAGGTTATAATGATGGCATTGTCGGTTGTGGTTGTTGATGGTGATGGGGTGGTCAGTTGTGGTAGCTGAGATAGATGAATGTTGATTGTGGGTGAGAATGATGGTAGTCGGAGTGGTGGGGTTAGTGAGTGGTGATGATTGATAATGGTAGTAGCTATGATTAAGGATGATGATGGTGTGGTGGTGTTGGGGTGGTGGTTGTTGAGTATGTTGATGGAGGCGGCATGGTGGTAGTTGATAATGGTAGACAGTGGCGGCAATTAATAATGAATATGTAATAGCATCTTAATGTAGTTAAGTCTCTGTTATAGATCTTAATTATATAGGCCGATTCAGACCCATTAAGTGATTGTGAAGTAAAAAATCAAGCAAACCTAATGATTAAGATCTGAATAATTAAGATGCATACTTTAAAACAAATGCACTTAATGTCTGAGGTCTGAATGATTAAGATTGAGACCTCCATTAAGTGCAAAACAAATGAGACTTAAGAATTCTCCCAAAATTATTCATATGCGAGAATTCATGGATAATATGGTTATTATTGAGTCTTTTTGTAACGATCCGACCAGCCGTTTTAAGCATTTATACCTCGCTCGGTTATTTGAAGGCATAAGTAGCTCCGTATGATGTATTATGAATTATGTAAATCGTTTATTTTGATTTTCAGGTTATTTAGAGCTGATTTAGAAGAATGATTCTCGGTTAGGAACTTTGAATAAATTTAACTGTAGTATTCGCTATTTTTTGCCTTAGCCTTAGGTACGCTTCGAAAAATTAGAAAAGATGATAGCATGGAGCAAGAAATTATGACATCTCTTCATATTTTAAGGAGAGTTTCAATTATGGGGTATCCCAATCCAAAGGAGAAGAGTTTTTAGTCTATTCAAGTTTCCTAAAGGATTATTATTGAAATAACATTATACATTACAATACGTTATACGACGGATCACATTTGCAAGTTGGCAAATGTGACGGTCTTACGGTATTTCAAAGTCTCTCGTCTCCACACCCCCCCCCCCCCCCCCCCCTAGTTATTTATCTCTTTTTCTTTGAGTTGACAATCTTTCGCTTAAGTTTTTAGGTAATATATATACACCCTTTTATTTATTTATCTTTTTTTCTTTGAGTTGATAATCTTTCGCTTAAGTTTTTAGGTTTTATATATATATATATATATATATATATATATATATATATATATATATATATATATATATATATATATATATATATATATATATATATATATATATATATATATATATATATATATATATATATATATACCCTGTCAGGATCAAGTCCCTTATTTTTGGAATATACCAAGATTAATGGTCTACTATATATTACCTTGCCTTTTCTAAGGTTCTTTTTGGCAAAATTGACCACAGGAAAAGTGTTTTGAGATTTTCGACATCCCAATACCTCACCTAATCAAAAATAGAAGTAAGTAGTATCATGAAAAAGGGAGAAAAACATCAAACACAAAGCTCCATTCACGCCATCTCATCTGTAGGTCAACAACAATTCAGGAAAGATTCCAAAATATTCAGGCTTACGAGTGATCATTCAAAAATAGACACAATTCAAAAGTAATTAAAATTTAATCTTTTTTTATATTGTATTGGATAAAATTTGGCTTCTAACATTCCCACACCAAGTGAATACGTCCATTACGATAAGGCTAACCTGAGTGAAGGCACGGCCCAGCCGATAAAACAAAGGTGACGTCGTTTAGAGTCTTACTTCTTCAGTAAGAAAAAGTCACCTACCTTTGTACTTTTTTTATTATTATTTCGAGGAACGTCTCCTACTATAAAAGGAAACCTTCACATTGTAATTGGGGGGAGGGGGAGGGTGTTATTCTAAAGAATACAACTCTCTTACTCTCTCTATCTCTAGCACACTTTCTCTCTCTCTCAAGCTCTCAAGCTTTTGTTATTTCTTTACATTATCATATCTACGATGATCATATCGCTACAATCATCTCTAGATCTCATTACGCTTGATTACGATTTACCCTTGTCCATTTTTGATTGTTTTTAAGCTTGTAAAGTGGATAAATAACTTTTGAGGCAAACAATTTGACAAAGTCTGTGGGAATTTCGAGAATCAAAACCGTAGTTTGCACCTAGAGAACCATCGAAAGCCCTTATCTACAACACACAAACCAAAGATGGATGACAACAACGCATGAATAAAAGCGATAGCAAATGTCAGAACTGACCTCATGGGTCCTCTCAACGAAGCAGGTGTAGAGGATGTCTTGAATGCAACCCCTAGCACCATATTGAATGGGGAGATCCCACCTCCCACACCTGAAGATATGGCGATCTGACGCGAAAAGGAGGATTCTACATCTGCAACTAAAGAAGCACCCCCGGAGGTCAAGAAGCTACTGGAATAATGGTTAATGAGTACTCTAAGTGGCTTGGTTGAAAAGTCACCCCAAAACAATGTCAGATGCAGGCCAATAGTGAACCTTGCTGCAGCTGAAGGTGAACCCGAGATCATACGAGCAAAAAATGTGCTCATCAAACTCAGTCCAACAGTGGCACACTCACAGCCATCCTCAAGAATATGGAGGAAATGGAAAACGAAAACAAGTCACTTCGTGATCAGACAAAGGAGCACCAGGAGATGGCAGACAAGATCCTGCTAATCCCAAGCTGCTGCCAGAGCGTGACGTAGGGAGGTTTGTTGAACAACTCTACACGGAAGAGGTTGCACCTTACTCCATCCCAAAGACCTTCAAAATGGCCCATTATTTGAGAGTGTACGACGGGACTACAGATCCCGAGGACCACTTGTTAACGACCTGTCGAAAGAACAGATACCATCCGTGCTGCTGAAAAATTTTGGCGAAGCGGTGACGGGAGGAGCACTAACCAGTACTCCCAGCTACCGGCCAAGATCATTTCAATGTTCGAAGAAATGGCGGACAAGTTTGTCACCGCCCATGCAGGATCAAAGAAAGCAGAAGCAAGAGTCAACGACTTCTTCACTGTTCGGAAAACCACAGGAGAAGGACTCAGGGACTTCCTGGCCAGATTTAATAGAGTAAGGATGAGTCTACCAGAGAATCATGGTTGATGACGGTAGCGGTGCCAGCTTTGAAGATAATATCACTTTCGATAAGTCTGATGCCAATGATTTGTCTCTCCCTTATTACGATGCTTTAGTTATTACTTTATCGCAGATATGGATGTTAATAGAATCATGGTTGATGACGGTAGAGGTACCTGCATTATCCATCCGAGGGTCCTCGTACAAATGGACTCGAGGATAAGATAATACCGCGTTGCATAACACTTACTGGTTTCAATAATGCAGTGGAACGAATCTCCAGGGAGATATCACTGCCCATTCTAGCAGGATGGGTCACACTGGAAACAACTTTTCACGCAATGAACCAGAAAATGACATACAACGCCATCATCGAACGCCCATGGATACATTCCCTGAGAGCGGTCCCGTCAAGCTTCTATTAAATAATCAAATTTCCCACCCCATGGGGAGGTTCAGCATTCGAGGCGAGCCTCGCATCGCTCAAGAATGCTACAAAATATCTCAGGAATGCATCCACACTAAACAACTCAAAGAGGCTAGTGCGGAAGCATAGCAATCAGCCATGTCAGGGACTAAGGTCGACCTGACAACAGATGCCGTCAGAGACCCTGACACTGTGGAGGCCTGCAAGGCCACTGTTGAGGATCTCGACCCCGTCCAGATAGACAACGCCAATCCTAAAAAGAAAGCCTACATAGGGCACGACCTCACTAATCCAAGTAAGTAGCATGAATTTCTAACTAACCATGCAGATCTTTTTGCCTTTTCCCATTCAGATATGCCAGGAATCCCTCGAGACATCGCCACTCACAAGCTGAATGTTGACCCATTACACCAGCCTGTATGGAAAATGAGAAGAAAATTCAACGTCGCTATCAAAAAAGCCGGTCAGTGAAAAAGTAGACAAACTTCTGGCCAATGGCTCCCTCAGGGAATCGAAGTACCCTCAGTGGGTCGCCAATGTTGTCATGGTCAAAAAGAAAATGGGAAGTGGATAATGTATGTGGACTTCACCGACTTGAACAAGGCGTACCCAAAAACTCGTTCCCTCTACCCCACATCGACCAACTGATACAAGCAATCACAGGGCACGAGCTGCTAAGCTTCTTGGACGCTTACTCTGGCTATAATCAGATCATGATGGCCAAGGAGGACCAAGAGAAAAAGACTTTCAACACTCACCTAGGAATTTACTGCTAAAAGATAATGCCCTCCGGACTTAAAAATGCATGAGCCAAGTACCAGAGGCTAGTCACTAAGATGTTCCAAGAACAACTCGGTAAGACTATGGAAGTCTATATCGACGATATGCTAGTAAAGTCATCAAAGAAAGTAGACCACATCAACCACCTGAAGGAGGCCTTCGAAATATTAAGGAGGTACAAGATGAAATTAATCCCTGAGAAATAGGCCTTCGGCGTGGTCTCAAGAAAGTTCTTGGTATTCCTTGTATGCCAATGAGGAACTGAGGTCAACCCAGACCAGATCAAGGCAATAGACACAATCCCTGAAGTGTTAAGCAGCAAAAAACAAGTGCAGAAGCTGATAGGGCGGATAGCCGCCCTATCCAGATTCATTTCACAGTCCTCCGACAGATGCCATAAATTTTTTAATGTGTTGAAGAAAGACCAAAGGCTACAGTGGAACGAGGAGTGCATTGGAAAGCTGAAGGCTTACCTATCCTCGCCGCCTCTGCTGGTCAAAGCCAGCCCAGGCGAACCCCTGTTGGTGTATCTGGGCGTATCTGAGGTTGCCGTTAGCGGCGTCCTAGTCCGCGAAAACAAAGGTACATAATCTCCTATCTATTTCATTAGCAAAACCTTAGTGGACGCCGAAACACGGTACCCATACCTCAATAGATTGGTGCATGCACTAGTAGTAGCTTCACGAAAGCTACGGACCTATTTTCAATGCCACCCCATAAAAGTGGTAACAACCTTCCCATTAAGGAGTGTCTTACACAAGCCTAAGTTATCTGGACGGCTCGCCAGATGAGATATTGAGCTTAGCGAGCACATAATTTCGTACCTTCCAAGGACCGCCGTCAAGTCACAAGTTTTGGACGATTTTATAGCCGACTTCAGCACGAAAATCCTACCGGAGGCAGAACTTGAGGAACAGCGTGCCTCCGCCAAAAACAACCTGTGGGTTCTCTATACCGATGGCGCCACCAATGCATTAGGGATCAGGACTAGGACTCGTCCTCGAGGTCCCACTGGCGAAATAATTCGCCAGCCTATACGATGCCCTGAAATGACTAACAACGTGGCCGAGTATGAGGCCGTTATTGCACGTATGAAACTAGCCATCAAATATGGGGCTCGTCAAATTATCCTCCACTGCGACTCTCTACTCGTGGTAAACCAAGTCACTGGGACTTACTAGGTCAAAGAACAAAGGTTGCAAAAATACCAATCAGAAATCTACAGGTTGATGGCTGAGTTTGACGAATGCCACTTCGATTAAATTCTGAGGGAACGAAATATTGAAGCAGACGGTCTATCAAAGCTGGCCGCGACCACTAAAAACTTCAACAAAGAAAGCGTAGTCACCATCCTCCATTCAGCCATTGATCACACTGAGCTATTCTCTTTAATAACTTGACTTGGGACTGGCGCAACCAATTTGTATCCTATCTGCAGGACGGACGCTGCCACTCGACAAAAAAGAGGTAAAGAAACTCCGCATGCAAGCCGCCCGATATTGCCTGATAATTAATGACCTTTACAAAAGGACGTTTGACGGTCCCTTGGACAAATGCCTAGGGCCGCATCAAACGAGTCCAGTACTCGAAGAAGTGCACGAGGGCCACTGCGGCGCCCATACAGGAAACCGCGCCCTCATATGATGCATCATTCGGGCTGGTTACTACTAGCCCACCATGAAGAAAGAGGCGGCAGAATACGTTCGTCGATGTGAACAATGCCAAAAGTACGCCCCCATGATACACCAACCGGGAGAACCCCTCCATTCAGTTACCTCCCAATGGCTTTCATCAAATGGGGAATGGACATAATCGACCCCCTACCCGCAGGATGGGAAAAGTTACGATTTTTGCTAGTTTTAACTGACTATTTATCTAAGTGGGTGGAAGCAGGTGCGTACGCGCAAATACGCGAGCAAGAGGTCATCGCCTTCATATGGAAAAATATTATACGCCGCTTCGGCATCCCGCAAAGAAATCAGTTGTGACAACGAACGATAGTTCTTGGGTCAAAAACTGACCGAATTCTTCGAGAAATAGCGCATCAAGAGGGTACTCTCCATGCCATATCACCCTGCCACTAACGACCTGGCTGAATCCACCAGCAAAACAATATTAAATATACCGAAGAAGAAGCTCGAAGACGCCAAAGGGCTATGGCCCGAGCTGCTACCCGAAGTGTTGTGGGCGCACAGGACCACACCCAAATCCAACACATGGGAAACGCCATGCTCACTAGTATATGGAACTGATACAGTCATACCCATCGAGGTCCGCGAACCAAGCCTAAGGTATTCACACACCAGTGGAATGGAAAACAACACAAACAGGCTCTAGGACCTCGATGAAGCCGAGGAGAGGAGAGAAATGGCACACATAAGAATGGTGGCCCATAAACAGCAAGTCGAAAGATACTACAACAAGAGAGGGAAGATAAGACCACTCAAAGGGGGAGATTACGTCCTCAAATCCAAGACATTGGCATCCAAAGACCCAAGTGAAGGAAAATTGGGCACCAACTGGGAAGGACCCTACAAAATCACAGCAGCAAGCAGCAAAGGAGCATTCCAGTTGGAAACAATAGAAGGAAAAACGCTCCAAAATAATTGGAACGTCGCCCACCTCAAGTATTTCCACTTCTGAAAGGCGTCTCCCGAGTCGTACTCTTTTTTCCTTAACTGAGTTTTGTCCCAATTAGGTTTTCTCGGGGAGGTTTTTAATGAGGCGACTGAGGGGACACCTGAAAATAGTTGCAAAACAAGTTTACCATATCAGCCTCTCCATATGCTCTCCAGACCGACATGATAAAGGGACTGGACTAGCTTGATCTCCAATGTATAAAAATTGACGGCCATCTCCAATGTATAAATGGATACGGCCATCTTCAAAGTATAAAAGGCTACGACTATCTTCAAAGTATAAAAGGCTACGACCATCTCCAAAGTATAAAGGGCTGTGGCCATCTTCAAAGTATAAAAGCCTACGACCATCTCCAATGTATAAAAGGCTACGACCATCTCCAATGTATAAAGGGCTACGACCATCTTCAAAATATAAGGGCTACGGCCATCTCCAATTTATAAAGGGCTATGGCCATCAACTTTGTCATGGCTAAGGCCATTGACTATATTTTGGTGAAGGCCATCACCGCCAATAATTGACCTAGTTTCGACTATGGCAAACAAGTGATTCGACGATAGTCGAAGTCACCTGGATAGCTAAAGCCATCAAATTTATCATGGCTAAGGCCATCGACTCTATTTTGGCCAAGAACATAGCCTCCAATAGTCGACCTAGTCTCGACTACGTCAAATAAGTTATTCGATGACTGTCAAAGTCACCTACATGGCTAAGGCCATCGACTCTATTTTGGCGAATGCCATCGCCGCCAATAATCGACCTAGTTTCTACTATGGAAAACAAGGGAATCGACGACAATCAAAGTCACCTACATGGCTAAATCCATCAACTTTATCATTGCTAAGACCATCGACTCTATTTTGGCCAAGGCCATCGCCGCCAATAGCCAACCTAGTCTCGACTATGACAAACATGTGATTTGACGACAATCCAAGTCACCTACATGGCTAATGCCATCAACTTTATCATGGCTAAGGCCATCGACTCTATTTTAGCCAAGGCCATTGCCGCCAATAGTCTACCTAGTCTGGACTACGGCAAACAAGTGATTCAACGACAGTCAAAGTCACATACATGGCTAAGGCCATCAACTTTCTTATGGCTAAGGCCATCGACTCTATTTTTGCCAAGGCCATCGCCGCCAATAGTCGACCTAGTTTCGAATACGGAGAACAAAAGATTCAATGACAATCGAAGTTACCTACATGGCTAAAGCCATCAACTTTATCATGGTTAAGGCCATTGAGAATAGCAGCGGCAAAAGGTCATGTTTCAATATATATATATATATATATATATATATATATATATATATATATATATATATATATATATATATACCCTGGAAAGAGGTCCCATTTACATCCAAAAAGAGATATATATACATGCACACACTAAGTCCTAAGGACCTTCACCACTTTGCCCATCTCGCCCCGCCTGATCACCGTCCGGTCCGTTATCATCAAAATGTCTATAATCCTTAGAAATCCAAGAGCTAGATTCCAAGCGGTTGACATCTGCAGAATTGCACCCTTCCCCATCTGGTGAATCAGAACTATAACCGGCCGCTTCACGGGAAACACGAGCTGAATGCCGCTGTCCCTCAACCTCCGACTCAATGGCTCGACCAGCCGGCAAGTGCTCCTCATGTATGACCAATCGAGCCTCTTCATAAACCCACATCTCATAAGCTTCACGACACACATCATTTTGTGGGGGACTTCACCTAAGGACTTCAACCTCGGCTATCCTAGCATCAAGCTCAGCAATCAAGGCCGTGACCCACGTCCACAATTCGGCAGCTTCCGCAGCTACTACACAGCTGATTTCCAACTCTTCATCCTTTAACTAAAGAAGGATCTCTAACTCGATGTTCCGCGCAACAGTGGGCACGAACTGCTCATCGATCTTCTCCAATTCGACCCCCACCTTTTTAGCTCCTCCTCAGATTGCGCGAGGCCCTCACGGAATACCCTAAACTTAGGGGCCTGCTTGTACACATCAGCCAATGTCTGATGCACCTCACGAGTTCACTTGTACTTCTGCAACAATTTATTGTAGGCAGCCACCTTCTTCTTCGAGCGCCGTCCCATCTCTACCTCCAAAACGAGAGTCTAAAAAATATCAAAGAAAAAGTAAGTACATGGTTAAGCCACCCCCGAAACACGAAAAAGAAAGGTGTCAAAAGGCTACCTGCAAGGCCGTGCCGGCGACCTTCCGAGATAAGTCACTACCGCTAACTCCCGCCAATGCGTCATTCTCAGTGACCGCACACAAAAGGGTCTCGCAATTCTCCAATAGATTGTAGACACTCGAAATCATGATACGGTGGGTGGAACTACCAGCCGTCATCTCCACACGACTTGAGGTTCCTCTATCTTCATCTGCATCCCCAACGGCGGCCTCCAGGCTCGCCCTCTCTACATCTCCGCCCGTTCTTTCCGTAGTGGCCGATGAACCGCCCTCCTGGATACGAGCTGGGCTGACGTCGGTAATAATATCCTTCGAGGAACAGACCTCCACAAACAGATGGCCTCAACCATGAAAACCGGTCTCGACTCACAACGAGGTAAACTAACCTTCTCACCTGGAGTCGCTTTTTCCTAGCCAGTTACAAACCGCCGTCTCTTTTGTTCTATAGGTTCTTTATCTTCAGAAACCCCCCGGGTTGCAGGGTCGGGTCTGAAGGAATCGCGTCAGTGATAGACATAATCTCAGGCATCGTCTCGGATGCGGCCTTAGATACTGCCTCAGGCACCTCCACGGGTGCCGTTTCCAACATAGGTTCAGGTGACGCCTACCTCCAGCTCACCCTCTTTCTCTGAAGTCAAAAGAGCAATATCTCTAGGAAAGCCTCTGAGGAGTATATCTTCTCATCAGAATTAGACTCCACCCTAGACGGGCCAGCAATGGTTTTCTTCTTGGCCTTCTTAGAAATGCCCCGACCTGCCAGTACGGATACATTGAATAACAGAAACGAAGGGACCTTCAAGCCAAAGCAGAAGAAAAGAGAGAGGAAGAGGAAAGGATGTCACTTGTTGGGCCGTACAGTCTACGAAATTCGGCCCAAGTACGGCACTCCTCCGCACACGGTATCAACTCCCCACCCACAACCTAATGTTGCCGATCGTTCGGGGCGAGCGAGGCGCCACTACAAGAAGAAGACAAAGGACCCGTAATTGTTGAGCCATCAAAACAAGAATTATCATAAAATCACACACAAGAGTACATACATTCCGAGTTCCACGTTTCCGAGAACCCTTCAAGGTTAGACACCAAGTGCTCCTTCCTGACATATAAGTATCTTTTCCTGAAGCCGCGATTGACTTTATCGTCGGACTGCACTACAAAGCTCTTCATGCCACAGCGCGTCAAATGGAGCATAGTACCCCTCATATAGCTTGTATTGAACATCTGTAAAAGGTGGTGAACCGAAACTATACTCTCGGCTTTGGCCGCATATGTAGTAAGACTTCTTCACACCTTAAAGGTATAAGGCGTGAGTTAAGGGCACACCCTGAAAAAATAGCAGAGATCCTCCGCTAGGGGGTTAAGCGGAAGCTGTATCCAATCCAAAGTGGATATTAGAATGTGCATAATCCAGGCCTATGCACATTGGCGTCGTCCCTCCCATCCGGAGCCATTTCAACTTGGTCCGAGATATTGTACGTTGCCCTAAGGGAGTCCAAGTGGGGCTGCATCAATTCACTGTGCTCCCAAGGGGGAGTTGAACTCTTCTTGTTAAAGTCATTTCAGGTGCTCATGTTCCTCAGAAGTATGTTATTCACCGACAAAGGAAACGAGAACTTTTTATGCCTCTTCCTCTTCACAACCGGAAGAAGGCGGAACCCTAGAAGGGGCGTTGTCCTTAGTCTTCTTGCTGTCTTGACGACCTTTCGCCATGGCGTGATTTACGAAAAAAGATGTTAACGACAAGAGGCACAACCCCCACAAATGGTATTTCTCAAATGGAGCAGCGATTGCCAGAAAAGAGATGAAGAAAGAAATCAAGAAACACTCTCCAAAGGTTTGAAAGATGAATCGTATTGAACCGCTCCTCTATTTATAGGGGTGAATTACGCAGAAATCGAAAGGGTATGAGTCAAAAACTGATGCGGGAAACCAAAACGTCGTGTCATGCTCTGGATTGTCTCGGGAACAAATATAATAATGACGCACGTGATCGGTGACGTCTATCTAAAAAAGGGGTCGTATGTCAACGGCTCAACCATATCACACGTTCATATCCTTTGAGAAAGCGCCTATAGGTGCAGCCAAATTTCCGTGAAAATGAAGTATGCATTTCCGTCCATTGAAGACGGCCATCGAGCACGTCTCCAACGAACGGAGGGACTAACTGTATTAGGTAAAATTTGGCTCCTAACATCCCCACGCCAAGTGGGTACGTCCATTACGGTAAGGCCGACCTGAGTGAGGGTACGACCCGGTTGATAATACAAAGGTGACGCCGTTTAGGGTCTTACTTCTTCAGTAAGAAGAAGTCACCTTCCCTTGTACTTTTTTATTATTTCGAGGAAGGTCTCCTACTATGTAAAGGAGACCTTCACATTGTAATAAGGGGATGTTATTCTAAAGAATACAACTCTCTTACTCTCACTCTCTATCTCTAGCGTACCCCCCCCCCCCCCCCCCTCTCTCTCTCTCTCTCTGAAGCTCTCAAGCTTTTGTTATTTTTTTACATTATCATATCTACGGTGATCATATCGCTACAATCATCTCTAGGTCTCATTACACTTGATTACGATTTACCCTTGTTCATTTTTGATTATTTTTAAGCTTTTAAAGTATATAAATAACTTTTGAGCCAAACACATATAAAGATAAATCTACGGAAACACTGTCCAAAATCTAGAAAATACTCCAATATATTATACTGAACTTCCAATATAATAAACTGGAGTTCCAGTAAAATATAATGGTCCAGCACAATCTGCTGGAAGTTCATACACAGGTGCTCCAATCTCTAGTATATTATGCTGGAACTTTTCGCGTGTTGGAGTTACAACATAATATGCTGGAAGTTCATACACAAGTGCACCGATTTCTATTATAGTATGCTGGAACTTCCGTGTTGCAGCAAAATAATAATTATTTTTCAATAACTTTACAAACGCTGGCTATTTTTGAATGATCGATTCGAAAATTGACTAGCCCGTACCGTTTTTACCGATTCATCCCGACTAAATCGTAACACTTGCAAAATTTATTTCAACAACAATCCAATAAAGTCGGGCAAGCAGTTCAACAATCAACATAACCAATCTAATATTAGTGTACGTGGGCATAATAACTATCTTAACTCTTGATAAGTGTTTGGGAGATAACCTGTGTATGAAAAAAATCTGCCGACAAAACGAGAAAATCATGACCCCTTTAATTCCTTGGAGAAAAGTTGTAGTGACCGATAGAATACAAAGTCTTTGTCTTTTCCTAAAGTGCCTACAAACTTTTGAGCTGTGTACCACCTTTATTCGTATTTCTACTTTCGTGACTCTCCTTACACTTTCTACTACTATCAGTTTCCAACAATTACATAATACTACTTCCTATGATTAATTTCATAGTAATTTTTCCTTTTTATATATATATATATATATATATAAAAGGAGTGAGTAGTACTATTTACAACTACAGAAATTAAAGATTCTAGATGGATAATATCACCCCACCCCTCCCCAGTAGTTCTCCCGCTTTTACTCAGACATGACTCTTCTCGTTGTCGTCTAGGAATTTTCCCTTATAATAGGGTTCGCGATTCCCGCCACTTACAAGAACTTACAACATGCATGGTTACACAATAATGCATATCCTTGCCTTTGTTAGGGAGCGCTTTATCCTCTATTATGGAATTTTTCAGAGCGAATTCGAATTTAGTCGGACCTCAATGTGAAACTGACAAAAAAAATAGTGCATATCTAAATATTTTGTGGTGTTATAATTTTAAAATACGGCTAAAATGGGCTCTGATGTTGTTTCCTTGACTCACATAAAGCGTATAATTATTTCGATTAATACTAATGGCACTCCGAATACCCCAATGGCATCAACGCCGAAACAGCGGAAAACGAGAAATTAAGAGTTGGAAATTAATTACGATAAAGAATGAAGACGTACATATATATATATATATATATATATATATATATAAATTGTTAAAATTATATCGAAAATAAAGAAAAGAAATATGAGAAGAAAAGTAAAAATGAGAACACAAGGATTTAACGTGGAAAAACCCTTTCGGGAAAAAACCACGGGAACAACCGATGATATCACTATATGGTAAAATATGAGGATATTACAAGAGTATTTAATCTCTCTATTTTCTGATCTCTCTCTCTTTCTCTCCCACTACATCAAAATTCATGTTCTATATGTATATATTTATATATAAAAAGGGAAGAAAGAGACAAGCCGAAAGATTTGAAAAAATCCCGCTGCACAGTAATTCGGTGCCTGACATTAATTTATGTGGGTCCCATGAACAGTAGCCAATAATTTTCTTCACATGCATCTGATTATGAATAGTAACACGTGAATAGTGAATAGTAACGCGGAATGTGGGTCCCATGAATAGTAACCAATCATTTTTCTTCACATGCATCTGCCTATAAATAGTAACACGTGAATAGTGAATAGTAACGCGGAATGTGGGTCCCATGAATAGCGACGTAAATAGTAAATTTTGTCTCACATCAACAATCTCCACCTTGAGACATAATTTACTCTTGTAACAAAAAACGAAGTTTTCACTTCAATAAACTCCTCATCATCAGATCATCGGTTGTAAACAATCTTTTGAAACTAGATTGTCATACCAACCAAATTTGAGCACAGCTCAAACTTAGTTGCTGGAACCGGCTTCGTCAGCATGTCCGCCGGATTATCATGAGTGCTGATCTTTTTAACTTGAACATCATTCGAGCAATAACTTCTCGAATAAAATGATAACGTATATCAATATGCTTCGTTCTCTCATGAAATATTTGATCCTTCGTAAGATGAATTGCACTCTGACTATCACAAAACATTTTTGTGCATGACTTGTCTCCACAAAGCTCACCATATAAATTTCTCAGCCAAATAGCTTCTTTAAGAGCTTCAGAAATTGCCATATATTCTGCTTCAGTAGTGGATTAGGCAACAGAGGCTTGCAAACTTGCCTTCCAAGTTACAGCACAGCCACCAATGGTAAAGACATAACCTGTCAGAGATCTTATTTTATCCAAGTCTCCACCATAATCAGAGTCCACATAACCAATAAGTCCATTTTTGGAACTTTCGAGTTCTAAGAAAACATTTGAAGTACCACACAAATATCTAAAAATCCACTGTACTGCTTTCCAGTGTTCCTTTCCAGGATTAGCCATATATCTGCTAACAACACTCAAAGCATGAGATAAATCAGGACGAGAACATACCATGGCATACATCAATGAACCAACGGCACTAGCATACGGTACTTTAGCCATGTCATTAATCTCTTGTTTTGACTGTGGACATGAGGCTAAAGAAAGTTTGAAATGAGCAGCTAACGGAGTTTTCACAGGCTTGGCATTGTGCATATTAAATCTTTGAAGGACTTTCTCAATATACCCTTGTTGACTAAGGTACAATTTTCCAAACTGTCTTTTCCGAATAATTTCCATACCAAGAATCTTTTTGGCTGGACCCAGATCTTTCATCTCAAATTCATTACTTATTTGTGCTTTGAGTTTACCTATTTCTGCTTTATCTTTTGCAGCAATCAACATATCATCAACATAAAGCAGCAAATATATAGGTGAACCATTGCCTGACTTAAAATAAACACAACTATCATAATTTGATTTTTTAAAATTTTGAGAGAGCATAAAAGAGTCAAACCTCTTATACCATTGCCTGGGAGACTGCTTTAAATCATAAAGTGATTTCTTTAATCTACATACCAGATTCTCTTTTCCAGGAACAATGAAGCCTTCAGGCTGTTCCATATAAATGTCTTCTTTCAATTCTCCATGTAAAAAAGCAGTTTTTACATCTAATTGCTCAAGCTCATAATCATGCATAGCAACAGTACTAAGTATAGTGCGAATAAAGCTATGTTTCACAACCGGAGAGAAAACATCAGTGAAGTCAATACCTGGAATCTGACTATAGCCTTTAGCAACAAGCCTTGCTTTGTATCTTGCTTCCTCATTATGAGTAATGCCTTCTTTTCTTTTGAAAATCCATTTGCAGCGGATGGGCTTTTTGTCTTCAGGTATTTTTACCAACTCCCAAGTACCATTTTTATCAAGAGATTCCATCTCATCATGCATTGCAGTTATCCAATTGTTGCAATCATCTGAAGTAATTGCTTCAGAATAAGTTGAAGGTTCTGAGCTACCTTCAATTTGTTCAGCAACATTTAAAGCATAAGCAACCACATTAACTTCTTCAATTAATCTTTTAGGAGGTTGAATGACCCTCCTAGGTCTATCAGTTGCTATAGAACGTTGTGGTTGTTGAGCAGTAGCGGGAGACTTTTCTTCAACAGAAGTATCTTGGCTCATAGAATTTTCTTTTTCTGGAGTCTGTCCTGAGTTAGCAGATTGCTCCACCTGCACACTTGTCTTCTTTTGACACGCAACAGGAATATTAGTAGAAGAATATTCTGACTCGTTGAAAACCACATTTCTACTAATAACAACCTTTTTAGTTTCAGGACACCACAATTTATAACCTTTAACTCCAGACATGTAGCCAAGAAAAATACATTTAATAGCTCTAGGCTCTAATTTCCCGTTATCAACATGAGCATATGCAGTACAACCAAAAATTTTTAAATTTGAGTAAACTGTTGGAGAACCAGACCATACCTCAATTGGAGTCTTCTTATCAAGTGGAATAGAAGGTGACATATTGATAAGATAACAGGCAGTAGAATCTGCTTCAGCCCAAAAACGCTTAGACAACCCTGCGTTAGATAACATGCAACGGGCTTTCGAAATAATAGTTCTATTCATACGTTCAGCCACACCGTTCTGTTGAGGAGTATGAGGAATAGTGTGATGCCTAACAATGCCTTCAGACTTGCAGTAGGAATTGAACTCATTTGAACAAAACTCTATCCCATTATCAGTGCGAAGCTTTTTAACCTTCCTTTCAGTCTGCCTTTCCACCATGACTTTCCATTCTTTGAATGCAGCGAAATGCTTCTGATTTATGCTTTAAGAAATATGGCCAGACTCTTCTTGAGTAGTCATCAATTATAGTGAGCATGTAACGAGCAGCGCCAAGTGATGCCTCTTGAGATGGTCCCCAAATATCAAAGTGTACATAATCAAGAATGCCATGAGTGGTATGTACTGAGGTATTGAATTTTACTCTCTTGTGCTTTCCAAAAATGCAGTGTTCACAGAAATCCAGCTTTCCTGTGCATCGGCCATCAAGGAGTCCTCTTTTGCTTAAAACTGACAAACCAAGTTCACTCATATGCCCAAGACGCATATGCCAAAGGTTAGTAGTATCAGAAACAGATGATTTATTTGAAGTAACATTAACATCATCTATAATTGTAGTACCCTGTAGATGATTCAGGTTTGCAGATTTAAGGTCTGCTTTCATTACTACCAAAGCACCTTTGGAAACCTTTAAAACTCCACCTTCACCAGAATACTTGTACTTTTTGAGATCAAGAGTACTCAGGGAGATGAGATTTCTTTTTAAACCTGGAACATGTCGAACATCAACCAAAGTTCTGATGACACCATCGAACATCTTGATTCGGATTGAACCAATCCCTGCAATTTTATATGGTGCATCATCACCCATTAAAACAGAACCACCTTCGATAGGTTGATAGTTGATAAACCAACTTCTGTTTGGACTCATGTGAAAAGTACACGCTGAGTCAAGAATCCATTCGTCATTGGTTTTGGCACATCCAGCAAAAGCTACAAGAACTTCTCTGTTGAAATTTTCTTCAACAGCATAGGCTGCTTTTCCTTCACCATCTTGACTTGGTTTTGAGTTGCTGGTGGAAGCTTTCTTCTCCTTGTTTTTCAGCTTATAACATTCAGAAATTTCATGGCCATCCTTTTTGCAATATCTGCAATATTTTCGATTCCTAGACTTTGATCTTCCTCTAGAATTATTTGAGTTCTTGCCTTTAAAGTCAGCATTTGACTTCTTGTCTGTTGGTCTGCCACGAACCGTTAGACTTTCTGCTGGAGAACTTGATCCTCCAGTAGACACCATATTTTTCATCTTTTCTTTGGCATGCAAAGCATCATAAACTTCTTGAAGAGTTAAAGTATCATGACTATATAATATGGTATCGCTAAAATTTGAATAAGAAATAGGCAAAGAATATAAAAGAATCAAACCCAAATCTTCTTCATCATATTTGACCTCCATAGCTTCTAAATCTGTAATGGTCTCTTTAAAAACGGATAGATGATCCATCAATGATCCACCTTCTTGTAGCTTGTGGGAAAACAATTTTTGTTTTAGGTGCATCTTACTTGTGAGATCTTTGGTCATACAGATTTGCTCTAATTTTAACCATAAGGAGGCTGCAGTTGTTTCTTTCAAAACTTCCTGCAAAATACTATTAGATAAATGAAGATGAATATGAGAGAGAGCCTTACGATCTTTTCGTTCCTTCTCCTCATCTGACCAAGAAGCGGGCAATTTATCACGACCTAACAGCGCATCATCAAGATCCAACTGAGCCAATACAGCTCGCATCTTTACTTGCCATAAAGTAAATCTTGTGTCTCGATCCAAGAGTGGTAAATCATATTTCAATGAAGACATGTCGATATAACTTTGAACCAATAAATCTGGCTCTGATACCACTTGTTAAAATTATATCGACAATAAAGAAAAGAAATATGAGAAGAAAAGTAAAAATGAGAACACAAGGATTTAACGTGGAAAATCACTTTCGGGAAAAAACCACGGGAACAACCGATGATATCACTATATGGTAAAATATGAGGATATTACAAGAGTATTTAATCTCTCTATTCTCTAATCTCTCTCTCTTTCTCTCCCACTACATCAAAATTCATGTTCTATATGTATATATTTATACATAAAAAAGGGAAGAAAGAGACAAGCCGAAAGATTTGAAAAAATCCCGCTGCACAGTAATTCGGTGCCTAACATTAATTTATGTGGGTCCCATGAACAGTAACCAATTATTTTCTTCACATGCATCTGACTATGAATAGTAACACGTGAATAGTGAATAGTAACGCGGAATGTGGGTCCCATGAACAGTAACCAATCATTTTTCTTCACATGCATCTGACTATGAATAAACACGTGAATAGTGAATAGTAACGCGGAATGCGGGTCCCATGAATAGTGACGTAAATAGTAAATTTTGTCTCACATCAACAAAAATATGGTCACGCGTTATTATGTACTACTAGATAATGGCTGAAAAATAATTATTCTCCAATTAGGCAGCTGAGATTCCAAAATCTAAGATGCAAAATTAGCAAACAACAGCTGTTAATTAGCTAATCAACATGTGATCAACCATGAAAAAACCAATAAAGGAACATGATTAGGTTTACCAAATACCAATGACCATATAGTGGTGGTTTTGGTCGCGTGAGATTAATTAAAGAAGGAGGTGCCTCAACTCTCATCACATAAAGTGTTAATATAGTGGGGAACACACGTGAGGTTTCGGTCCCATGAATCACATGTACAGTTGCAGCTGGATCGATTACCATGGAGTTTTCGTTTGAATTTTTTGGTGTTCTTTGTTTTCTGTTCAATTCAAGCTTGTTTGATATCTTCCTTAGTGCTGCAGTGATGGAGCAAATAAATAAATAATGGGTTCAACTAAACATAAAAATTTCAATACAAAGCATAAAAATATACGTAAATGGTATTAGAACATCAAAAATATTTAGTTTTGAACCATAATTTCAAAAGTTTAGTTAAGTCAGTGGCAAGAACTTAAATATTAAACCCACAAATTTTATATTTTGAATCCGCTTCTAACTTATAATATTTGAGTTCAATTTATACCTCCCGTTGTCGGTGCTTACGTTCTTTATGCACTTTTAATTTGCAGGGCGTACATGGACGGATTTATGTGGTGGCAAGTAATGTTACGGGACACCGCTTCGTCGAATTTTTTTACTATTTATATATAAAAAATAATAAACAAAACAGAAATATAAGATAAAATCATTAAAAGTGACACCACTTGCAACAAAACATCTAAGTAGTCTAGTAAATTGTAAGCTTCAAGTATTATATGAGAGGTCTTGGGTTTGAACTCTCTTGGCTCCCCCACAAAATATGTTTTTACGGTTACAATTATTTAATTATAAATAGTGATACCACTTATGAAAAATTCTGTAGGTAGAAGTTACCGCCAAACATATTGTTGGATGGCTGAGGTACATGAGTACGCTACATTCTTAAAGATGGATAATGATTTTAACTGTACGGTATCACTGTACATCTTTGTCAGGATCCGTATAAACTTGGTATACATATAATAAATTACTAGTAACATATATAGTACGTGATATATAAATATAGCAAATCGAAACAACCGTGCTAGTCGATGTGGCCAAATCCAGTTGCAACTACTACCTCCATCAATGCCCGAAGTAGTACATTTGGATAGTTTTCGGGATAATGTAAGTGATGCAGTCTAGTTGTTTAACCAAAAAATTGAATATTTGGTCAAAGCTAGAGATTAAGAGAAAAAATCGGGTTAGTGATAATTAAGAAATTAGAGACTTTAAGAATAACAATAAAATAATAAACAAGTATGTATTTTAGTATAATCTCTATAGTATTTCGTGCCTTTACAGATGTTGAGACATTCTCCTTTTATAATTGCTTCTAGGAGAAAGTGTAATACCTTTGTCTTAATAAGGCAATTATGATCAATAAATGACATTAAAAGAAACGTTATTCAATCATTCCTATTAAATACAAATTCCCTAATGTATTTGGCATTCAATGCTGAATTTGGAATCTTTTACGTTACCAGATTCATTCCTTCAATCCCTTCTGATCTTCGAGCTTTAAATGACTCGAACGGGTACGCGTCTCATTTCATTTGAGAAATAGCTCGTGTCTTTAAGTATCTTTTCTCTCGTATCTGTTGTTGCCCGTGCCTCCTGACTGATTACCACGCTTTGACCATTTGACCAGTCCACGTGTCATGACACATCATCTTCAATATATATAAATTCAGTTTTTATCCCAATACAGATAGTCTCCCAACTTTTCATTTATTTGGCAATTAAATAATTGGGAAGTGGATCTTTATTAAAAAAGGAATTTTTGCCATAATCAATGTTATGACGGTACTGACGCTTCAGTTGTCTTTTCTATTTAATGCACTGGACACGTGTCACCTTCTCATTGGCTCTGTATTTCTGCAGCCTTTTTTCAAGGCTTCTTCAACTCCACTATTCGCGAAGTGATAGTTGCTTTTTATTACAGGCTTTCCATCATTACACTTCTTAGTCTTTGACGGTTGCTTTTATATACAAACTTAACCCTTTTTACCTAGTCTTGTTTTCCACAAATTTTTACCAAGTATTTCACTATTTAGTCCTATTCATTTCTTCCTCAGTTCACATATTTCTACCATGTCATCTTCGAATTCCTAACCCTAGGAGAGTTCCAATTCTTGACAGCTTCTCCAATTCCCCTTTAAGACATAGAAGGGGTAGAGGAGGTAGGCTTCGTGGCCTAGGGCTCGTTCGTGGTGGTACCTCAGGTTCCATCACTCCCTCTTCTAGCTCTGGCACTATTTCTAGAGGTTCTTTCACTAAGAAATCCTCTTCTAAAGGCAAAGAATCTTCTGAGTCTATTCAAGAACCTTTGGTTGAAGAAATAGTGCCAGCCGACTTATTTTTGAGCTTGATAAAGAATTCCTTCGTGAACAAGTAGTTAATTTAGATAGAGCTGACACATATCCTTCTTTAATTACTGAATCCTTGATTTCCATTGTTCGAAAAGATTGTCGTTGGAGAGATGACCTTCGTATAGTAATCCCTAATCCAAACCAGAGAATATATTCTTATAGGATTGGATTTTTCGTTTATATTTATCCCTTCACTTTGGCATTTATTCCTGCTATCGACTCAATTATACTTGATTTTTGTCATTTTTTCAAAATCTGTTTGGCTTAAATTGGCCCCCTCGTATGGAGTGCAGTAGCTTGTTTAAGGTATGTATCTGTCAAGGCTGGTGTTAACTTTACCTTTTCCCATCTTATTCATCTTTACCACTCCAAGTTGTTCCGTAATGCTGTTTTTACCCTAACTGCAAGAAGTAAAAGGGTTTCAGTAAGCCCTAAAGATGATAAAGATCTAGGTTGGTACACCCGTTATGTTGCGGTACCCATAGTTGGTTTGGTGGGTGAATCAAATATTCCTTTTCCTAAGAAATAGAACCTTGCACGTAAGTCTTTCTTCCTTACCGTGCGTGTTTTTTTAGAATTTCAACTCCTTTTCTAATTTCATTCTTTTTTGCTTTGTAGCAACCATGGAAGATATGTAACCTGTTCCTAATTTTCGTGGTTGGGTAGATGCTATCTTGAAAGTCGTGCCTATGGAGGCACGAACCTGGAAATCCATTTCCAACACACATGATTGGAAAGTGAAAACTTACGGTATGCATCTCTTATACTTTCTCGTATGTTAAATTCTTTCCCCTCTTTTAACCTTTTTATCCTTCTTTTGTTAGGATTTTCTATTCGAGGAATGACAGCTGAAGTAGTTATGGCCCTTCGAACCTCTTCCGGTACTCCCCTTTCTTTGGAGAGAACTCAAGCTACGCTTACAAAGAGGAAAGTTGTTGAAGAGGATTCTGAGGATGATGAAGATGAAGACACCTCTTTGATAGCTAGGCCAAGAGCCAGGAGATGCATCATTTCTGAGGATGAAGCTGAAGTTTCTCCTGTTCGTGCCTCTCTTACCGAACCTGTTAACATTTTTTCCGATGATAAAGCCATTCCAAGGGACACCAATGAATCCATTCAACATCTCTTCGTTGGTGGTTTCAAAAGTGGCGAACTAGGTCTGGTTCTAGATCAAGTTCCTCTTTCTTCCTCCATTCCCATTCCTTCTATTCCTCTTTTGGTTTCAAGTGCTTCCTTGCCCATTTTATCTTTTCCTGCTCCTTTACCTATTTTTCCCCCTTACCTGCTCTGACTCCTTCAACTCCTGTTATTTTCACTTCTTCTATCATTCCTCCTTCTATAGCTCCCCTTCCTCTGTTCAGCATGCAGAAGAGGGTTCCAGTAGCAGAAGTTTGGCTATGAGGAGTGTAACACTTGAGGTTCCTGCTAACAACAGTTTTTTAAGGAAGTCTGGTGGAGCAGATATCTGGCTCGGGCCTTTAATTCGAGATATTGAAAAGAAAAAGATGAGCAGTCATAGTTGCTTAACTCTGATGAAAGACATAGTTCATTATACTTTGAAGGTATTCTTCCTTTACTTACTAACAAGTTTTTTCTCTAGATTCTTATTTTCATGAGTTGTCATTGTAGGCTAACCTTATTGGCGCAAAATTGATGGAACAAATTTCCCTTTAAAAAAGAAAGCCAGTGAGTCTGATTAGACTATTCTCGAGGCTGAGAGGGTAACTAAGGGAGCCCAAATGGAAGCAACTAATTGGAAGAAACAAATTGAAAATGCTCAGGAAACTATAAAAGAATTGTAGGAAAGCAACCATAACAAGGAGAAGCAGAAGCGGACTCCGACTTCTGAATTAGTGGGAGCCAAGGCTTCTTTTAGTAAAGTAGAGAAGGATAAGGAGCGCCTTGAGTGTTCCTTTTGAGAGCAGTTGTCAAAGTCAAGTGAAGAAATCAGAGAACTTAAGGCACCCTTAAACAAGAAAGAAAAGTATGCAGGAGAGTTAGTGCAAAACTTGGCTCAAGCTCAAGCTGATTTAATAATCTCCTCTGATTAGGTACGTGCCTTAAAGAGTTCTCATGCCTCCCTTGAAGCTTCCTTTGATTCCACTTTAGCTGAAAATCAAGTGTTAAAGAATGATCTTGCAATGTGGGAAAGGGAGTACGAACTTCTTGAGGAGAAATTTGACATAGAGGTGAGTTGGGCTTTTCTAAACTCTCGTCGTGACGCTTTATATGAGTCCAGTCAAGAAAACTTTGATTTAAAGTCGGATTTGGCCAAAGTTTTGGAAACCATTAAGAGGACCCAACAGCTACTTGACTTTCCTTCTCCATCAAATGAAGCTCCCATGGCTGAAGAACCTTTAAATGAAGAAGCCGTTGTTGTGGCAGTTGAAGTTGAAAATATTGAAATTCCAGCTCCCAAGGGAATAAGTTCTATGACTCAGTCTGTGGAAGCTGCAGCTTTCGTGATTCTTGTTCTCCTCGATGAACCTAACTCTTCAGTCCCAGCTGAAACCGCTCATGTTGCCGTGTCTTCAGAAGTTACCACCATACCTATGGTTGTTCCTGAAAGTGAAGCTGATATCGCAATTTCTGATGTTCCATCCTCTCAGTGACCAGTTTATGTTTCCATACTTTATTTTTATTTGCTTTGTTGATTGGTGGTTTATTCCTTGATCAGTTTTAAGGGATTTTTTGGAAAAAGTCCCCAATTATCATAATGGGACACTTGTATAAACTTTTTGTTGACTAAGTTTCTACTTAGTCTTTTTAATTATATCAAGAATATTTTCAGTACTTCTATATGTTCTATTCTTGCTTTTATTTATTTATTTGGGACTTATAGAATAGTTTAGCATTTTTATCCTTTGAACACCTTTATGATTCTTCTCATGACATATGAACATGAGGCTTATAAAAGTGTACCCTTTTATATATATCGACACTTAATGAAGAAACATCTCAACTTCATAATGGTGTTACAATACGATGAAAGAAACAGGAACACACATGTAACTTTGACAAGTTTTTATTACAAACTTTGACAAGCTTTTGAATATTACATGTATGAAAATACATCTATAACTTTCTCGTAACTATTTTTCTTGTAACCGATTTTTACAAAATAAATATTAATTAAACAAGATTTTTCCTTATAACCCATTTCAGTACATAGTCATGACCCTATCTTCATGTATTAGGAAGGGTTTGAGAGGTGACTCCATTGTTCTCACGAGTTTGAGAGGTGACTCTGTTGTTCTCATGGGAAATAACACTATGATGATATAAATCTCCCTTTGTTCTAATGAGAAAGAACACTATGATGAATGTTTTATATCTTCATTTGTTTGATGGGAAAGAACACTATGATTAATGTTTTGTATCTTCATTTGTTTTGATGGGAAAGAACACTATGATGAATCTTTTGTATCTTTATTTGTTTTATGGGAAAGAACACAATGATGAATGTTGAAACTCCGTAACTTCTGCTCGACGTCTCTTTGTAGCTTGATTTTTTTGAATTTCATTTGATTTACGTATCTAATTTTCCGCATGTATCTGTGTATAATATGTATTCCCCCAAGTGTTTGAGCGGTGAAGTATGAAGCCTAGAGCACTTGCTTGTTTCTCTCAATTTGGTCTTTATCCTGAAACAGAAAAACATATGGGACTCGGAGGTGTGATTAGAGATGTAGACTGCCTAACCCGTGTGTATTTCCATCAAAATAATTGTAACCCTGGGCTAGAAATTTTAGAATATTCCATTTTGCCGTGCAGGTCGTGACTCATTATTTGGCACGGGTAAGGGTTTTCGCATAGCATCTAAAATCATTAGTAAAATTTTAACAATTCAAAGAAAAATTTTAACATAGAGATACATGACCCTGGGTACTTTCTCAAAAGTAATATCTATTTAGGTGAACAGCATTCCAATGTGGGGGTAGAACTTTCACATCCATTGTCTCCAACTCATATGCTCCTTTTCTCGCAATATCACGAACTCTGAAGGGTCCTTCCCATGTTAGACTTAGTTTTCTGAATTAGCAGCCTTTGTAGATTGGAACACCTTTTTAAGCACGAAGTCCCCAATTTTAAAAAATCTGAGGCGTTCTTTCCTATTGTAATAGCGTTCAATTACTTGCTTTTGTGCTGCCATCCTTATTAATCCAGCTTTTTTTCTTCCTTCGAGAAAATCAAAGTTCACCCGCATCTCTTCATCATTTGATTCTTCCGTTGCTTGAGCATATCATGTGCTTGATTCTCCTATTTCAACTGGGATTAAGTTCTCCGTACCATAAACCATTGAAAATGGTATTTCTCCCATGCTTGTTTTTATTGTTATACGATAAGCCCATAATACTCTAGGTAATACCTCAGGTCAATTACCCTTTGAATCCTGTAACCTTTTCTTCAAGTTGTTGATAATGACCTTGTTTGTGGATTTCGCTTGTCCATTACCTACTGGATGGTATGGCGTAGATGTTATCATTTTAATTTTCCAACTTTAAATAATTCTGTGATTTGAGTTCCTATGAATTGTGGATCATTATCACACACGATTTCCTTGGTACTCCAAAGCGGCATATTATATTCCTCCAAATGAAGTCTTTAACTTCCTTCTCTTATACTTGTTTAAATGCTCTTGCTTCTACCTATTTAGTGAAATAATCAGTAAGTACAAGTAAAAACTTCATCTGACCTTTTGCTTGTGGTAATGGACCTACGATATCCATTCTCCATTTCATAAAAGGCCATGGAGCTATGACAGGGTGCAGTAGGTTAGCTGGTATATGCATATTATTGCTGTACCTTTGACATTTATCAAATTTAGACACGAAATTATCTACTTCCTATTCCATCTTAGGCCAATAATACCCTGGACAAATCAATATGTTTACCAGCGACCTTCCTCATTCGTGATTTCCACAATGTCCTTCATGTGTTTCACTCATTATGTATTCTGTTTGGGAAGGTCTGAGACACCTTGTAATGGTCCACAGAACATCTTTCGATAAAGATTTCATTGATATAAACAGTAGCGAGCAGCCTTTTTACGGTGTGCGTGTGCCATCCTTTTGTCATCAGGTACGGTTCCGTACTGCAGAAAAGCAACAATTTCATTTTTCCAATCCCATGTTAAATTATTAAAATTTACCTCATTCTTATCGGGTTCGAGAATGGAATGAAATAAATGTAAATCTGAAGCATTTGCATCTTTTGCCACGTCTGCTGCATATGCGAGATTGGCTAAAGCATAGTACTCTTGCATTCATGTTTCCCTGGCTATGTAAGTCCCCATCATCTGATTAACAATGAGTTGTGAATCACTCTTGATTATAATCTAGGTTATTCCAAGTTCTCGAGCCAATTCTAAACCTGCAATGACAACTTCATACTCTGCTTCATTGTTAGTTATTGAATGACACTTTATAGCTTGTCTAATAGTTTCACCCGTGGGTGGTACAAGAACTATTCCTAAACCTGCACCTTTTATATTAGATGAACCATCAGTGAATAAAATCCAAGTCCTCGGGTTTGCACCATTAAAAACTTGTAATTCTTTTTCTGCTTCTAATTGCATCCCCTGACTGAAATCAGCTAACACCTGAGATTTTATAGCAGTCCTAGGTTGATAAGTGATTTCATATTCACTTAATTCAATAGCCCATTTTACTAATCTTCCCGATAATTCATGTTTATGCAAAATGTTTCGTAATGGAAAAGCAGTAACTACATCAATGGGATGACACTGAAAGTAAGGGCATAATTTTCTTGATGCCATGATCAAAGCAAGTACTAACTTTTCTAGTTGCGGGTACCGTGTTTCTGCATCTAACAAATACTTGCTTACGTAATAGATAGAAAATTGTTTACCTTGGCCCTCTCAAACTAAAACAACACTTACCGTAACTTCTGATACGACAATATAGATAAGTAACTTCTCTCCTACCTTTGGTTTTTCCAGCAACGATGGATTTGACAAATACACTTTCAGATTCGTAAGTGCTTATTGACAATCTTCATTTCACTCAAAATTATCCTGCTTCTTTAAAGCTGAGAAAAATTTGAAGTATTTTTCTGAAGACTTGGAAATGAATGTCCCCAAAGCTGCAATTCTCCCAGTTAGTCTTTGGACTTCTTTTTTACTTGTAAGTACATCTGGGATTTCCTATATATCTTTGATCTGTGAAGGATTTACCTCAATACCACGGTTAGAAATAAGAAAACCCAAAAACTTACCTGATGCAACCCCAAATGCGCATTTTTCTGGATTGAGTTTCATATTAAACTTTTGTAAAATTTGAAATGTGACAGATAAATGAGTGATGTGATCATGAGAATGCTAAGTTTTGACGAGCATATCGTCTATATATACCTTTATCGTTTTTCCTAAATGTTCCTGGAATATTTTAGTCACCAACCTTTGATAGGTTGCTCCAGCATTATTAAGACCAAAGGGCATTACTTTATAATAGTAAGTCCCCCTGTCTGTGATAAAAGAAGTTTTCTCTTCATCACTTGGATCTATTTTGATTTGGTTGTAACATGAATATGCATCTAAAAAATTTAAAAGTTCATGCCATGCAGTTGCATCAATTAACTGATCTATATGCGGTAAAGGGAAAGAGTCTTTTGCACAAGCTTTGTTAAGATTTGTATAATCTATACAAACTCGCCACTTACCATTTTTCTTAGGTACTGCAACTATATTAGCAAACCAATTAGGATACTTTACCTCACGAATAGACCCAATTTTTAATAGCTTTTGGACCTCATCTTGAATCACCTAGTTTTTGAAAGCTCCTTGCTTTCTTTTCTTTTTCTTTACTGGTGTGAATGACGGGTCTTGAATTGTTTTGTGAGTCATCACATTCGGTGGTATCCCTGTCATATCATCATGGGACCAAGCAAATTGGCTCACACGTCAGAGCTTAGATTGGCTCCAACATAAACTTTCTATTCAGGCTATTGCTCAAATAATATTATAGCTTCGAGTTCTTCAATTATTGTTTTGATATTTTCATTCTCTTCAGGCTCTTGAATTGTATCATGCCTCGAGTCTACATCTGTTTGTCCTTGATCAGCTGAGGTTTGAACCTTGATACCCTAAATTGTTTCCTATAATTGCAATATCTCTTTATTTACGGTGCTCGTATCCATTACGACATTAATACTCCTGGCTGTATGTTGATTTCCACGAATTTTTCAAATTCCCCATAGTGATGGGAATTTAATGACTTTATGTAGAGTTGATGGGAAAGCATCCATGTCATGGATCCATGGTCTTCCCAGGATCATATTATAAGCCATTTACATATCTACTACCTGAAATTTGGTTTCTTTAACAACACCTTCAGCAAAATTTGTTAGAATTACATCTCCTTTTGTTACCACACTAGAATTCTCAAATCCGGACAATTGTCTTCAGCTTGCATTTCATGCAATACCCTTAGTAGTATAATATTTATGGAACTTCATGGATCAATCAAAACTCATTTTACATTAGTTTCATGTACAAGTAAATATATTACCAGTGTGTCGTTGTGGGGGTCAAAACTCCTTCTATATCTGCATCATCAAAAGTAATACTTTCATCTTCTAAAACCTGCTGTACCCATTTCTCGTGTGTAATTGTTACTATAGAAACCTTGTTTGAAGCCGTATATGTTACACCATAAATATCTCATCCCCCACTTATAACATTAACGGTTCTCTTGGGTGATGGGGATTTGGCGGCTCTTGCCTATTTTTCATATAGGTTTGCTTACCTTTCTCACTAAATTACTCAGTGAGATACCCTTGTTTCAATAGATAATATAGATGATCCACTTCACTGTATAATAATCTACATTCTGAAATTTTATGCCCGTGATCATTGTGGAATTCGCACCAATGGTCGGGATTGCGCCTGTTTGGATTTGACCGCATCTCCTTTGGCCACTGTTCTTTATCTCCTATACTCCTTTAAACATCCACAAGCTTAGAAGTACTTACATTGAAATTATAACCACTGAATTTTTGCGTTTAAATTTATTTCATCATCAGGGGACTCGTGAGTGTTTCGATCATTTCTGAACCTGGATGAAGAACCAGATTCCCTGTTCCTCGATCTTTGATCATATCATTGATTATCTTGTTTCGACCGTTAGTCTTTTCCTGCAGGTCCTATATATAGATCATACCTGTTTTTACCTTATCTTTTTTTGGTTTCTGACCTCCTGGAATTGCTCCTTTCTTCATGATGAAACTGAGGTACGGTATCTTCCTCAATTTGCAACTTCGTACTGCACCTGTTATAGAATTTTCAGGTAAAAGAGAATACCATGTTAATGCACCCTTGGTAAGTGTTTCTCCAAATTTCTTGACCAACACTGATTCAATTTCTTGCTTGGTCAAGTCGTTGCCTTTTATAACTGTAGTAAATGCAGTTACGTGATCATGTGGGTCTGTTATGCCTTCATATTTTGAGATGTTAGTTATTTTAAACTTTTTAGGATTTGGAAGGGGAGCAACACTTGTTTTTCAAGGTTGTTGCGAGTATTTATCCATATCCACTCCTTTAATTAGAGGGGAAACTCCATTTGCTTGATGCGCTCATTTTGTTCCTTAAGCTATTTCTACAAAGTTAGTACTAAATTTTGCAAATGAGAAATATTTGAATTACCTGGTTCTCCTTCATGTGGTTCACTAGGGGTTCCTCCATTTCCAGAATTAACAAGCCCAGAACAAGAATTCTCCAATTTATTGTTGCTAAGCGTAGGTGTGGGTGGTGCAATAGGTAACCGACTAACTAGAGCTTAAAGAGCTTTGTTAACCTGTGCGTCAATTACTTTTTGCAAAGCTTCATCTGCCCCTTCAAAATGTTCAGACTTCTACTGTTCATCAGCGCGAGACTCAGGAGCAATAGAGCCTTCCCGAGATTATCGTGGCGAATTTTGGGAGAAAGAAACCACGTTAATATTTTGTAAATCTCCTTGATTTTGCTGGATTTGATTTTCTGGGTTTCCCAAGATGTTACCTCTATTATTGTTGTTGTTGTCGTTTGACATGATGATAACAACAGGTAGAATGTAACTTAAGCAGAATATATTATCAGATTCTCAGTAACGGAACCAATTTGTTTAACCAAAAAATTGAATATTTGGTTAAATCTAGAAATTAAGAGAAAAATTGGGTTAGTGATAATCAAGAAATGAGAGACTTTGAGAATAACAATAAAGCAATAAATAAGTACGTATTTTAGTATAATCTCAGTAGTATTTTGTGTCTTTACAGATGTTGAGACATTCTCCTTTTATAGTTGATTCTAGGAGAAAGTGTAATGTCTTTGTTTTATGAGGCAATTACGATCAATAAATGACATTAAAAGAAAAATTACTCAATCATTCCTACAAATTCTCTAACTTATTTGTCATCTAATGCTGAATTTGGACTCTTCTACGTTATCAAATTCATTTCTTCAATACCTTCTCATCTTCGAGCTTTAAATGACTTGAACAGGTGCGAATCTCATTTCATTTGAAAAATAGCTCGTGCCTTTAAGTATCTTCTCTCCCGCATCTATTGTTGCCCGTGCCTCCTGACGGATTACCACGCTTTGACCATTTGACCAGTCCATGTGTCATGATACGTCATTTTCAATATGTAAATTCAGTTTTTTTCCAATACACTAGTTATTGCATGGCATTTTAGACTGATCTTTGATAAAGTAAGTGAAGTTTATGCACGTATAAAAATTTAAAGATGTCAGTAATATGATTTTAGAGCACTACTACACGTTCCTTCGAACCTTTCCTAATACCATTGATCTCACAAATGAAATTATTGGGAACTTAAGAGAATTATAGCAGTAGTACATTATACGTTTTTCTTCTTTTAAATTAAAGATTCCCTAATAATTAAGTTAGAAGTTGGCAACGTATTAACAACTTATATTGGAACAACTTAGTTTACTGATCAATACTAGAATAACTGAAAACCGGCAATAATTTAAGATTTACTCAAGTTTGGAAGTAACTGACTAAAGTTGAAACTGTGGGAAAATAATTGAAAGCGGAAGTCTTTTTCTTCTCTCAGTAATGTATAAAGTTATGACACCTCTTTTTTAACTCAGCATTCTAAGGGGGAAACCATTACTATAATTAAAAGAAAAGATTGAGGAAAGGAAATGGTGAGAGAATTATTGAAAGCCAATAAGACTTGTTTATCCTTTTTAATTCTATTTTAAAAAAAACAACCACAATTGTGTCTCAATCGCAAGTTAATTGGTGTTCCTATAAATTCTCAATATCTAGTTCGTTTTAATAGGTCCAACTTCATTCCAAACAAACATTTTAACGTATACATTACCTCGTGGATGTATAATGGAAAATTGAAACCTCTGTTTATTTATAAGCCTTTTCAAATGCAAACATATAATTGTGCGTGGTACTATGTAGTGTATTTATGGTGCGTGCTGCATTTATGACCTTGTTTTGTTTTCACCAAAATATGAATAAATAAATTATGACTTCTGTTTTCCTCGAGGTGGTTTTTAATTTCAATTTTGCTAGTACTTTTCTTAACCTTGTCCTCAAAAGATCAGATTCTCTAATCTTGGGAACTACCAGTGGAATTGTTTACTTCTTTAAATTTCGATAAACTTTTTCTTTTTATCAGTCACTTATGTTTATCGTACTATCTGATTCTACGTAATTTGTTTAACAATTGTACTGGACATAATTACACTACTTGTAAACTGCAAAACAACACCTTTCCTTCAGTCAGACCAGACCAAATCTTGACATGTGAAGTTAATGATAAATTTTAAGAAATCTAGTGTAATGCCTGAATTTACAGTTGTTTTTCTTAAGAAACCAGGTAAGGTTTGTTACACCTCCTTTTTTATTTATACCCCGGAGAAGCGTAAAGGAGTTTTTCATTTAAGGACAATCGGAACGTGATTTATTATTAATTATATATTCAGAGTCGCCACTTGAGAGATTAATGGTGTCCCAAGTCACCGGTTTTGAATCCCGAACCGAAGAAATAATGACTCTGCTAACTATCCGCGAATCAGAAATCCAGATAAGGAATTATATTAACCTGGGAGAAGGTGTTAGGCATTCCTGGGTTCCGTGATTCTAGCACGGTCGCTCAACTGTCGCATTTAGCTTATTATCTGATTTTATTACATGAAGAACCTATGTGCCAATTTTTACTTTTTACCGCTTATTATTCAATATGTATTTTTTAAGAGAAAGTGCACGTCGTTTAAAACATGTCTTTGGATCACGTCACATGAAATTCACCCGCAATCCTAAACACATTTTATTCAATGTTTTGGGATTTGGATTTGGGTCGCATGAAATGCACACCCAAATTTAAGAAGGTAATTTTATTAGAATCGTGTCTAAAAGAGTCTAGCACGTTATTATCTTTTGGGAGGGTCTTGAAATTTGTTAAACAACCCTTCTCGATTTTCTAAAAAAAATTTTACCTTTATTGAGGGCCCCGCATTTTTTGTGTTTTCTTGGGCGACGCTCTTCTCCTTTTATTTTTAAAGGTAAACCTAAAAGCGACTATATTTTCTATTTTTTGTTTTTTGTCTCTAAAAATAAAAGAGAACTTAATGGTCCTCTCGGACTGACCGGCCGTCTGGGGGTGAAATGTTGTACTCAACTGGACCTAGGTGCCCAACTCATGCTGCACTGTTCTCCAGAAATGCGAGGTAAACTGCGGACCCCGATCCGAAATAATAGATATGGGCACCATATGAAGGCGAACGATCTCCCTAATATAAATCTCAGCGTACCTCTCGGATGAATAGGTGGTGGCAACTGGGATGAAATGCTCTGACTTAGTCAACCTGTCCACAATAACCCATATAGCATCAAACTTCTTCCGAGTCATCGGGAGGCCAGTAACAAAATCCATGGTGATTCTCTCCCACTTTCACTCGGAAAGCTCAATCCTCTGAAATAATCCAACGAGTCTCTGATGCTCATACTTAACCTGCTGACAATTTAGACAACGAGCCACATATGCAACAATGTCTTTCTTCATCTTACGCGACCCATAATGCTGCGTCAAATCCTGATACATCTTTGCGGCGCCCGGTGAATAGAATACCGAGAACTTTGGGCCTCCGCTAAGATCGACCCTCGAATACCATCAACACTGGGCACACAAACTCGCCCCTGCAACCTCAATATGCCATCATCTCCCAAAGTCATTTCCTTGGCACCTCCCCTCTGCACTGTGTCTCTCAGGACACACAAATGGGGATCATCAAATTTCCGCTCCCGGATACGCTCCATCAATGACGAGCGAGCAACTTTGCAAGCTAACACCCTGCTGGGCTCAGAAATATCCAAGCTCACAAATCTATTGGCCAAGGCCTGAACATCCAAGGCAAGCGGTTTCTAGATGACCGAAATATATGCAAGACTACCCATGCTGGCGGACTTTCTACTCAATGCATTGGCCACTATATTGGCCTTCCCTGTGTGGTATAAAATTGAAACATCATAATCTTTTAATAACTCCAAACACCTCCGCTGTCTCATATTCAACTCTTTCTGTTTGAACAAGTACTGAAGGCTCTTGTGATCCGGGTACACCTCACACATCACACCATAAAAATAATGCCTCCAGATCTTCAAGTCATGAACAATGGATGCCAACACTCGGTCATGAACTGGATAATTCTTCTCGTGGATCTTCAACTACCTCGAAGCATATGCTATGACCCTACTACTCTACATCACACTGCGCCAAGCCAACCCAGAAAGCAACACAATAAACCGTATAAGGTCTTGCTTCCTTGGGCAAAATCAATTCTTGTGCGGAAAACTCTCTTAAGGACATCGAATGCCCTAATCCTCAACTGATGGTAACCAGATCCCAAATCTATCCTTGAAAACTCCCTGGTGCTCTGAAGCTGATTGAAACACATCCTCGTCGAACTTCCTTCTTCTTCACAATAACGTTGGTGCGCTCCAAGGCGAAACTCTGGGCATAACAAAACCCTTATCAAGAAAATCCTTAAAATATTCCTCTAACTCTCCCAACTCTGGAGGAGTTATGCGATACGGTGAAACGGAAATAGGCTGAGTGCCCGGCCCAGATCAGCGCAAAGATCGATATCCCTGTCAGGAGACATGCCCGGTAGGTCTGATGGAAAAACATTGGGGAATCTCTCGAACAATAGGAACAGAACAAACGGAAGGAACCTCTTGGATGGAGTCGCGATCATACACCATTTGAGCTAAGCACTCCTCTCTTAACCATGTGTCGAGCCTTCGCATACAATATCGCACTGCGGGTCGGAGGGTCTAAAATCCCTCTTCATTCCAAATGGGGCAATCCTGGTAAAACCAAGGTTACGGGGACAACTAATCCATCCTCAATATAATGTCAAAGTCCCTCATCTCTAAGAGCAATAAGTTGGCACGGTTCTCAAGACCCTCAAACACCACCACACAAGAACGGTACACTCGGTCGACCACTATGGAAATCACCAATTGGCGTGGACACATATACATGAATACCCAAAGCCTCTCTAGGCATGACCAAATGGGGTGCAAAATAGGACGACAGATACGAATACATAAATTCATGGCCAAATAGTACTGAAACACCTCTGATACAAATCAGAATGGTACCTGTGATCACAGCATCTGCTGACTCGACCCCTGGCCTGGCCGGCAAAGCATAGCAATGGGGCTGACCCCCTACTCCCTGAATTGTATCTCTGGGACAATCTGTTGCGAGCTGACCTCTGTCTCTGGCGGTCTGAGCTCCACCTCTATGCTCCCTACCTCCACCTCTATGGCCTCTTACCCTGCCTCTAGCTGGCTGGGAGGCCTATGGATCGTCTGCTGCCTGAATCATTGGATGAGGACCCTGCTACTGCGAACTACTGGAAGCTCGAGGGAAATACTTGGCAATGTGCCTTAGGTCGCCGCAAGTGAAGCAATCCCTCGGCTACTGAAAATATCGAAGCGGCTGCTGGGCGGGATACTGCGACTGAAAACTGCGACCGCCTGGAGTACCATGAGAAGCCTGAAGGGCTGACTGGAAAGGCCTCGGGGGATGGTCTCTATCATGTGAATCCCTACCTCTCGATGAGGTACCATTGAATCTACCAGAATGTCGAGGCCTCTTATCATACCCCTGACCACCTCCCTGAGAAAGTGCAATCTCTATCCGACGGGCGCCATCCGTCGCCTCTTGAAAGGTAATCTCACTCCCGGCGCTCATGGCCATCTGAAGACGGATCGACTGAACCAACCCATTCACAAACCTCCACACCCTCTCTCTCTCGGTGTGGAGTATCACAATAGCATGATCTGCGAGATCAATAAACCGCGTCGCATACTACGTAACTGACATAGAGCCATGCTGGAGGTGCTCAAACTGCCTGCGAAGTGCCTCCCGCTGAGTGACGGGGAGAGTTCTCCAAAAATAACCTCGCGAACTAATCCCATGTCAAAGGTGGAGACCTTGCTGGTCTAGATAGACAATAATCCCTCCTCCAAGTTTTGGCGGACCCCACAAGCCTAAAAGTGCCAAAATTGACCCCATTTGTCTCCACTATCCCCATAGTCCCGAGGATCTCATGGCAACTGTATAGAAAGTCCTGAGGATCCTCTGATGAAGCACCGGCGAAAGTAGTAGTGAAAAGCTTGGAGAACCGATCAAGTCTCCACAAAGCATTCGAAGACATGGCCGTCGCATCTCCAGCCTGAGCTGTAATACCTGTCTGAGCTGCCACTGCGGGCTGAACCAACGGAACATGAGTCTGGGGAGCTACCTGCTCCGGAATACATGCAGCAGGAGTATGAACCCCTCCTATTTCAACTTATAATCAAAGCTTTCAATGGGTAAAAATGGGGATTTGGGGTAGAACCTAGGTTTTCATAAAATTGGGGATTTGGACCTCAATTTGGGGTCCGATTTCAAAATAAATTACATATATGAACTCGTGGGGGAATGGGTAACCCGATTTTGGTTTGAACCTCGAGTTTTGACCACATGGGCCCGGGGGCATTTCGGGAATTTTTGGGTAAAACTTTGGGAATTTCATTTATATGCATCCAAATTGATTTAACTAGTATTTCTTGATATATTTTAGTAAATTGTGGTTAGATTCGATCAGTTTTGAAGCGAACTCGAGGGGTAACGCTATTCTAGAAGCGTGAATTGAGTTTGAAGCTTTTGAGGTAAGTGTTTGATCTAAATTTGGCTTGAGGGAATAGATTACGATAATATTTGCTAAGTGCTATGTGGAGTCGGTGTATAGGTATGGTGACCGTTACCTATGCACCCAAGTCTAGTATGACCGTGAGTCATAATTGCTATTAAATTGTCGAAAGAAGTGAACAATTGTGACAATTACTCGTTAAATGAACTCTGAAATGATAGTTGAGAAGCAAATTAGTTAAGGAAGGAATTATGGTGTTTTCCCTTGCCGATATTTGTTGTTGAATCATTTTCCCTTGCCGGGACTTATTGTGGAGTTGTTATTCCCTTACCGGGATATTTTGGGCTATTAGTTGTACCCTTGCCGGGTGAGACTGTTATATTGATGTGCTTCCCTACCGGGATCTTCTGTGAAGAGATTGTTAGAATTAATCAATTGCATTACATATTGGGATCGTGTGGCACGTCGCCCACCTATTGTTATTAGCCTGAGATGCCGGTGACATTTATTATGGGATCATGTGGCACGCTGCCCACCTATTGTTATTGGCCTGAGATGCCGGTGACATTGTGCATAGAGAATACAAGAGCGTGTGGCGCGCCGTCCACTGTAGATGCGTGTAATCATTGAGCTACTCCATACTATTGTTTGGGTGAGGACGAGTGATAAAGTACGATGGGTGATGTCGTACACTGTGATGGATTATCTTGGTGAGGACGAGAGTAAAAGCACGATGGGTGGTGCCGTGCAACGTTTGTCTTACTGGACTTTCTCAAATTGGTGTTTGTATACTATTTCCACTTCCTTGTTGTTGATGATTAGATAATTGAACTGATATACCCCCAGCATGTCCCCTTCCCATTATCTTTTTAGATTTTGTTATTTTCTGTTATTGCACATACATCTGTACAGGTTGATTGTGGTAGGTCCGGTTTAGCCTCGGCACTACCTCGCCGGGGTTAGGCCGGGAACTTACCAGCACATAGGGTCGGTTGTGCTGATACTACGCTTATGTGCCTTTTGTGCATAGGTCAGAACACAACCTACGGACCGCAGCTATAGTTCGGGAGTGATCCTTCAGCCTAGAGACTCTGAGGTAGTTCATTAGCGTTCGCGAGCCCTGAGTCTCCCCTATCTTTTTTATTTCTAGTTTGTTTTATTTGTATCAAACAGACATATGATGTATTTCTTTCATACTATTATTTTTAGTACTCTTTAGTTGTCCGTGAGCAGTGACACCAAATACTGGGTAGAGACATGTTGTTAGTTGTTCCACACCTTGTTTTTACTACTATTATTAAAAGACTTCTGCATGTTTTAATTAATTATTCTAGTATTTAACTTGTTTTAGATTAAGTTTGTGAAAATGATTATAAGGGTTGGCTTGCCTCGCTCCGATAGTAGGCGCCATCACGAATCCCGATGGTAGGTAAATTCGGGTCGTGACATAGTTCGATCAAACAGTTACCTCGAAAGCATCCAACTCAACTCACGCTTCTAGAATAGCTTTACCCCTCGAATTTGCTTCAAACCGGTCGAATCTAACCACAATTTACTCAAATGTATCAACAAATGCTAGTTAAATCAATTTGGATGCATAAGAAGGAAATTCCCAAAGTTTTACCCAAAAATTCCCGAAATACCCCTGGCCCACGTGGGCAAAACTCGAGGTTCGAACAAAAACCGGGTAACCCATTCCCCTACGAGTTCATATATGCAATTTATTTTGAAATCGGACCCCAAATCCCTGATTTTATGAAAACCTAGGTTCTACACCAAATCCCCATTTTTACCCATTGAAAGCTTTGATTTTAAGTTGAAATCATGATAAAAGATGTTAAAGTTTTAAGAAATTGAGTAAAAGTTGACTTACAAGTAGATCGGGGACGAAGGGGTTCGAGAGAAATCGCCTATGGTGGTTTTGGGTTTTGAAAAATATGAAAAGTGAGGTTTGAATTCGTTTAAGTATCAGTTGCAGGGGTGCAGATGTCGCAAATGCGATATTAACTTCGCATTTGCGAACTGGGGAGAAATTAAAGGGACCTCGCAATTGCGAGAAATAGTTTGCAATTACGAACTGGGCAAGGAAAAGGGAGAACTCGCATTTGCGAGTTTGGACTTTGCATTTGCGAAGTCTGGCTGCCATGGGGAAATATCGCATTTGCGAGAGAAACCGCATTTGCGATGATAGGGCCAAACAGGGGATGTTCGCATTTGCGAACAAGTCTTCGCAATTGCGAAGGCTACAGACACCAGCAGTGGAAATGCAACAAAAATGAGCCTAACACCTATCCGAAACTCACCCGAGCCCTCGGGGCTCCAACCCAAACATGCACCCAACCTCTAATACATCCTATAGACTTACTCGTGCGGTCAAATTTCCAAAATAACATCTAAATCAAGGAATCAATCTCCAAAACTCATGATTTTCATTTCAAAGTTCTAAACTTTCAAACTTTTCCACTTTTAGTCCGAAACACGCCAAACGACGTCCGTTTTCAACCAAACTTTTCAGATAGCGCTTAACGCTCATTTAAAACTTGTACCGGTCGTTAGAACCAAAATACGAGCTCGATACCACCACTTTTGATCAAATTTTCATTTTTCCTTAAGCATTTTCAAAACAATTTCATAGAAAAGCTCCGTACTCGGGCATGGGACCTCGAATTCGATTCCGGGAATAAGCCCAGGTCCTAAATTTCATTACGGACCCTCCGAGACCGTCACATCACGGGTCCGGTTCCATACACCCAAACCGTTGACCAAAGTCAACAATAGCTATATCACTATCAAAATCAATAGTTTTTAACACAAAATTCAAATATTTTCACAAAAAAATCTTCCGACTTCGCGCCAGGACTGTGCACACTAACCGAGGTAATAAAAGAAGCGGTTTTCAATGCCTCAAAAGCACAAGGAAAGGGAGAATTATAGTGATGACCCTTTGGGTTGTCACAATTAAGTTCAGGGCCGGGTCCAAACAAAAGGGCGAACCTCTTAGCTTGAACTCGCTACCTAACCCAAAACCCAAATTTTAATAACAATTATACCTTTTGAAAGATATTCTGGACTGGGCCCATACGGCTAGGCCAATGAGCCGAAACCAAACAACGCTTGCCCAACTGGAGGCGTTCCCATCGTTTGGCCCAAATTGAACTACCAAAGAAATAATGGCCTGAACACAGCCCGCATAGAGGTATTATCCTCCAAATGGGCACGAGAATAAGCCGGCCAAGATTGGCTCAGGTGCAAACGAACATGTAACTATACTGGGACCTGGGACTATCTATTCGCGTAACAGTGCCCCAACTACTTAGCACGACTGGCCCTGAGTGAACTCAGCTAAATACCTTCTGAAATCAACACAAATGAGTAACGATTGGCAGTTATTCCAATAAATAAGATGTAGTATGTTTGAACTCTAATTTCATGCTCCAGCTATGCTACTTACTGACCTTCTGTTGAATTCTCAGTTATTTAAAGGGTGAAAAGATATATTACATAAATAATTTTTGTTAATACACATCATTCTAACCTTTGATTTAGTTTTAGCCAATATTGCTAGATCAATAACACAGTTTTACCTACTTGCCATTTGAAACCTTTATCCAACACAAATAATTAATTTCGACTGCTACCTAATGAGGCCAACTCTGAGTTTAGCACCAATTCAAGTTAACACTAGTAATCACATAACTCATATGCCAACTGTTACCAATTCAACTTAACCAATCAACAATACACAAGCTTAAACAGTCCAAAGTTAATACAATTAGATCATTGCAATTCAATTTCTAGGCATTCATATCAATTGGGATTAATTTTAATTAAGCCTGACCAAGTCAAACTAAACAATTAGACATGATTGACTATAGCTACAGTTTAACTATTAAACAGTGAATGCAGGAAAAGAGCCTTGATCCAAACTTTCATTCATTTCATCAACCAAGGGTTTACAAACGTGTACCTGGATGAGGGAAATACAAGAAGAGAAGGAGTCAGGTACTTTGAACAGCAACAACAACCAAACTCAACAGTATAGCACGACAGAACAAGCCAGGAAATGATTTTGAAAACCCGAAATACACACACTTGAAATGTACTCCTAACCTTCAAATGCCTCTGAAATCCTATTGAACCTCAAACCCAACTGAAACTTACACTAACAGGCCATAAATTTAACTAAAACAATCCTTAATCACCTATGAACACCCTTCATAACTAGGACCTCAATTTTGGATGCAAAATACCAAAGGAAAAATTAGAAATGATTCACTAATCAATGAAACAGTAACATATTTTGGTTTTTCTATTTTAATGGTTTTGTTTTTGTAATTTTTTTTAGTATTGGAAGTGAAATGTTAACTGAAATTGAAAGAAAGGAAGAGAGCTTTGGATGAGAATTGTTTTTGGCCGAGAAATTGAAGACCCCCATCACAAGGCAATGCACTCTATATTTATAGGTGAAATAGGTTTTCTATAATTACCTCTTGGTGCCTCTCTTTTTATCTTTTGACCCTTCTATTTCTGACTTGTAGCACAAGTAGCCCTTATCTAGAAATTCCTAGGTGTTACACATTATTTTTGTGCCTGTCAAAATTCCATAATACCCTTGAACTCCCCTCAGATTTTACTGAGCTGTTTTACACGGTTAATCCTAATCCCCTACAAATTAAACCACCAAATGTACTTAATACACTCCAGCTGACCCAAACAATTAACTAAAAATAAACCAATCAAAACACCTATAGTCTAATTACTCTAACAAAAGTCAAAATCAATCCAAATGAATAACTAACAAAACCAAGCTAATCTACCAATTTTAACCAAAAACTTCAAACAAACTGGAATAAAAATAAACCAAGACTCACACATGCAAGTACACAGAGAGAAAGAAAACGAAATAATAAAAAGAAAGAAAGACCAGAAGACTCACTAACGAACCAAAAATTCCAGCCAGCAGCTGAGCCCAAATCGTCCAAAATTTCTGACACGTAACATCCCAAATTATGTGTTTTCATAAGAAAACACCAGATTAGGGGTGTTACGGTTCGAAATTATTGATATTACAAATTAGAATTTTCTAAAAGTTTCAATCCGGTATTCGAGCAAATTTGGGAAGATTCTAGGGATACCACTATAGGGGTTGGGTAGAGTAGGTCTGGGCAATTTTATGGTGTAATTTTGGGGTCATTTGGCATAAGTATTGTCATGGCCGGAAAAATTTTCGATGAAGATTCGAGGAGATGGAGACAGATTCGAAGGATAAGGATATGGGGAATGGAAAGAGGAGAAGAAGGCACATCTATGGTGTTCTTTTGGTAACCAACGATGTAAGATACGTCTCCCGCCAGCGAGTGTTCTGGCAACGGTACATTAGCGGAGGAGGTGAGGTGAGTTTCAGTACAAGGAAGACGAGATTGGTCTTTGACATTGAATAACCCACCACGACCATGTAATATTTTAACGAGACTGAACCCCACCCGTTGGATTAAGATCAATGGACGGCTGCGATCAAGAGACGCCTAAACGACATCGTTTTTGGGAAATGAAAATAGGTCGGGAGTGGGCAAGTTTGGGCTGGTCCAGGTGAGGGTAAATGGTTTGGGCCTGAATTGTAACAGCAACCCACTTTCAATTCCTTATTAAGTAATCTTTCTTTTTCTTTTCTTCATATTTCGTTAAATTATTTATTATTTTTATTTTGTATTTTTTTGTTTTAATTATTTTTTTGATTTTTGTGGAGATGAAAGAAAATTAAACTAAACTACTTAATGTATAAAATTGTTCTAAAGCTAAGTTAAGACAATTTCACAATTAAAAGGCTAAAATGCTAAGTGAACTATTTATGTTATTTTCTTTATATATTTTCCAAAGTAAATTAATTCCTAATTAATCCTAAAATATGGAATTAAATTCAAATTACAAATGCATATTTTTGTATTTTATATGAATTAACATGCACAAATAAAATGCAACAATATCAGAAAATCACACCAAAATGCACAAAAATTATAAAAATAAAAAAATTATTTTGTTTGAATTTTTGGGAATAATTTGCTTTGGTCAAAAATCGCGTGCTCACAGTTTTCCCTCTTTGTCCGGAAACACGAAGAGTTTTCGTGCAAAGACAAGTGAGCGAAAATGAGGGATTTTTGCCCATTCACATATTCCGTGTGAATCATTTTTGAAAAACTTGACCGCACCCTGCCTCAGAGGTTGTCTACATATCCTGCGCTAAACAGGAATTAGGTCAGTGTAGTTCGAGAGTGTCTGGTATCTGGGACTACTTTGAGCTATGATTTCACTGCGATTACTACTGCTACTGCTCGCTGACCTTCCTTATTACATCGTGTCAAAAATAAAAGAAACTAGCCTAAGCTATGAGCTACGAACTGCAAATCATATCTAAATTCTTCAAACTTGTTCTTGTACTTCCTTGTTGTCTTGTATTCCCTTGGCAAAATCCACTGTTGTTACTTCAAATTGCTAACTGAGATGTTGTACCTTCTCTCCAAATTGCTGAATTTGAATAAAATTGAACTGGAATGTATTTCTCTGTTATCCATGAGGGCTCCTGATTGATGAACTTGAAATTGAATGTATTCCTCTGTTATCCATGCGGGCTCCTAACTTCACAAAAATAGACAAAACAAAGAAAATTTTCTTCCCCAGTTTGGAAACTGAGTACATATTACTGGATACTAATAAGAATGTCATTAAAACTTGACTTGAAATACCTTTGATATACAGGCAGGATCATGATTTATGAAACATGAATTATATACCTCTACTCTTCAAGCGAGCTCCTGACTGCAACTACAACTTGAATATAAATTTCTTTATTCTCCAGGCGGGCTCCTGACTTCAACTACAACTTAAGATTTAACACCTCCATTCTCCAGGCGGGATCCTGACTTCAATTACATAAAGATTTAACACCTTCATTCTCCAGGTGGGCTCTTTACTTCAACAACTTAAAGATTTATCAAATCCATTCTCCAGGCGGCTCCTGACTTCAACTACTTAAAGAATTAACACCTCCATTTCCAGGCGGGCTCCTGACTTCGACTACCTAATAATTTAACACCTGCATTCTCCAGGCGGGCTCCTTACTCCAACTACATAAAAATTTAACACCTCCATTCTCCAGGCGGGCTCCTGACTTCAAACTTGAAAAGTATGTCTTTGTTCTTCAGGCGGACTCCTGACTTCTGAAATTTGAATTTTGTACCTCTGTTCTCCAGGCGGGATCCTGACTTCAAAATAAATAAAGAGATTGATTGAAAACTAAAACTTGAATTGTATCACCTCTGTTCTTCAGGCGGGCTCTTGATTGCTAAGGCTTGGATTGTATATCTTTGTTTTCCATGCAGACTCCTGACTTCTAAAATTTAAACTGTATGTCTTTGTTCTTCAGGTGGACTCTTGACTACTGAAATTTAAAATATATGTCTCTGTTCTCCAGGCGGACTCCTGACTTCTAAAATTTAACCTGTATGTCTTTGTTCTTCAGGCGGACTCTTGGCTATTGAAATTTGAAATGTATGTCTCTGTTCTCTAGGCAGACTCCTGATTGCTGAAAAGACAAAGAAATTGATCGAACATTAAAATTGGAATTATATCACCTCTATTCTTCAGGTGGGCTCCTGACTGCTGAAATTTGAACTGCATGCCTCCATTCTCCAGGCTGGCTCCTGACTTCTGAACTTGAAACGTATTCCTCTATTATCCAGGCGGGCTGCTGATTTGACAAGAATAGATGAACCAAGAAAACGTTTTTCCCCATCTTGGAAAAACTAGGGCTAAAACTTGCATGCTTTAGAATTTACAGACTGAAATGTATTCCTCTGTTATAGGGGCGAGCCCCCCCACTTCAACACTTTATAATTTTACTCTAAAATGCGACTTGAAACAACTTACATCTATATATGCTACTTCTTATTTTCTTGTATTTTATTCGTGCCACACTTGCGATTAAACTTGATTAATACATACTCTTCCCTCATGGAGAATTCCTCCCGACAAACAAATTTTCTACCCCTGTTTCAATCACCAAAAATTTTGTTAGTTTAAGAATGGTGGTTAGCTCATGTCATTCTTACTGCATCATCCTTCCATTGCCTTGCTTTGTATTGCCTCACTTCCTTTGAACTGCCTGACTTTCCAACCAACGTTTGCGTTCCCCAATTTCTAACAACCTGAATGCTTTTGTACCCATACTATTGTTTCACCTTCCCGGCCCTTCTTGCTAAACCTTCACATTTCCCAAAACATTTCCCAAATATTCTGCCGATGAAACTTCCGGCGACTTCCCCTATTCCATTTTACATCACATTGTTGTTGACACGCTCTGACCATATCATACATTACCATTTTCAAAAGCTGGTAGTGGGCTTTGAAATCCTTCCCCCCTTGCATTGAACAAAACTGGCATTGGAACATTTTAGACAAACAAACCCCCAAAAAGAATGAAATGCAATGATTTTATGAGTTAAATGTAAGAAGAATCCAAAATCAAATAACTGTTAAAAGGGAAAAAGAAAAGAAACTTATCTGACTGGAACAGCTGCCACCAATGATCATGACATGCATTTTGGACTAACCGGCCCGACTGATCCAGCTAACCGGCTTTCAATTGTCATACTTCATTGCCTAGAACTTCCATCATTTGATTACTTTACTCAAACCTTATCCTCGTTTATCTTGCGGTGCCACGAAACAGCTTCCACCAACATGCCTTTCTCAGTTTGCCATTTCTCAACTCACTTTCGCCTTAAGGTGCCCGTGAGGGCTTTCCCTGCTAAGGCTCTCTCATTTTACTTTTCTCTCAACTCCCGTCGTCTTACGCTGCCCGTGAGGGTTTTCACAACTAAGACTCTCTCATTTTTATCTTTTGTTTTCCTTGCTTGAGCCAGATGTTTCCACTGCCATGAATTAACGCTACCTGCTCGACTTGGCATTTCATAAAAATTGATCAGAAGGTCTTTCTTTAGACCGTAATATATGCTTTTGGATGGGTTACAAAGAAGGGTATAAAAGGCTCAAAATAATTTCAAAATGGGTTAATATTACAACTTTCGAAATCCAAACTCTCAAAACAAACCCCAACTTCTACCCCAGTTTCTTGCTTGGGGATCTTTGAATTTTTATTTTGGTATAAATGAACCTCAAAGAGGCTGCATGCATACCCTTACGGGATCAAGTCAAATGTAGTTCACTTTATCGTAATTACTTTCGTTGTGATTCTCTCTTTTCTTCTTTTGTTTTTTTTCTCTTTATTTCTTTTCACTTTCTTTTCTTTTCTCTTTTTTTCTTTTATTTTTTTCTCCTTCTTTTCTTTTTATTTTTTTCATTTACTTTATTTTCTTTGTCTTTTTTCTTCTCATTCTTTTCTTTCTATTTTTTCATTTCCTTTCTTTTCTTTGTCTTTCTTTTCTTTTCTTTCCTTTTTTCCTTTTATTTATGTGCGGCACCCCCGTTTCTTGATCGTGCCGTTGATTCCGAAAGATGGGTATGAAAAATAAGTAAGGCTTAAAGGGGATGACAAGGGATAAAAGTGTTTGGATAGTAGAATAAAACGCCTTCGTCATTTCAATCTTTAAAATATGCCAAATACAAACAGATACATTCAGAAATAGAGAAATCATACATAATATCTCTTGACTGCATCGAAATTAATGGCCATTTCTACATATTTTCCTTCTACATCAGTAAAATATAGTGTGCCATTAGACAACACTCTGGTTACAACAAATGGTCCCTGCCAGGTTGGGGTAAATTTTCTTTTCGCTTCAGCCCAATAAGGCAAAATCTGCCTCAGTACTAACTGTTCGACTTCAAACTTCCTCGGACGCATTTTCTTGTTATATGCTCTTGCCATTCTTCGTTGATACAGTTGACCATGACACACTGATGCCAACCTCTTCTCGTCAATCAAACTCAACTACTCAAGGCGGTTTTTACCCATTCATCATCATCGATCTCAGCCTCCGCGATGATTCGCTGAGACGGGATTTCCACCTCTGCGGGTATTGCTGCCTCGGCGCCATACACCAATGAATAAGGAGTCGCTCCCATCGAAGTGCGAACAGTGGTGCGATATCCCAACAATGCAAAAGGCAACTTTTCATGCCACTGACTCGAACCTTCCACCATCTTCCAAAATATTTTCTTTATTTCTTATTAGCTGCCTCAATCGCACCATTTGCTTTAGAGCGATATGGAGTAGAATGCCTATGGGTAATCTTGAACTGCTCACATGTTTCCTTCATCAAATGACTATTGAGGTTTGCCCCATTGTTTGTGATTATCAATTTCAGTATCCAAATCGACAAATAATGTTCGAATGCACAAAATCCACCACAGGTTTCTTGGTTACAGACTTGAATATTTTAGCCTCTACCCACTTGGTAAAATAGTCTATAGCTACCAAAGTAAACTTGTGCCCATTTGACGTTGCCGGTTTGATTGGCCCAATAACATACATGCCCCATGCAATAAAAGGTCATGGTACGGACATCGTATGTAGTTCTGATGGAGGAGAATGAATCAAATCTTCATGCACTTGGCACTGTTGGCATTTACGCACATAACGGATACAATCGCACTCCATAGTAAGCCAATCATAACCTGCCATGTATGATCTTCTTTACCAAAACATATCCGCTCATATGCGGTCCACAGACTCCCGAATGTACCTCAGTCATGATAGATGTGGCCTTCTTTGCATCCATACACCTCAACAACCCGAGATCGGGGTTCTTTTATATAACACTCCTCTACTAAGGAAAACCCCGCTTGCAAATCGCGGAATCACTCTTTTCTGATCACCGGTGGTCTCCACCGGTGTCACACCTCCTTTTTCTATACCACCCCGTGAGGATAGTATATAAGGGAGTTTTTCCAATTAAAGTGACATTATTCGATATGAGATTATTTAGGTAATTACAGTGTCGCCACTTGGAATAAATTATGGTGTTCCAGGTCACCGGTTTATTTTAGATCCCAAATCGAGGAAGTTTTTATTTTAACAGAGTCTGCGAACATGAAATTCTAAGTAAGGAATTCTGTTAACCCGGGGGAAGGTGTTAGGCACCCCCGGATTCCGTAGTTCTAGCACGGTCGCTTAATAATTTTTATTTGGATTAATTATTTAACTACTCATTTTAGGACCTATGTGTAATTATCTTTTACCGCTTTTAAATCACTTGATTATTCATAATTAAAGAATCGAATTATCAGTACGTATACTTTTTCTTTTGGCGCTTTAAATTATGTCACGCGAACGTGTCCACAATTAATAATGCTTTGTTTATTTTTTATCAAGAAAAATCAATTGAAGTTGCGCGGACGCATTCCTCGAATTATTTTTTAGAATTGTAATCATATCACGCGAACGTGTTCACAATTACGATTATCGAAGGATTGATAATAATTTTGTAAAAAACAGTTAAACCAACATTAGGAAACGATTCGATCAAATGATAAAACTAGAGCTAGGAACTAATTAAACTTGATGAAATATCTGATAATGGAAAAGCAAAATTTACAATACCAAACCACAAGACGAAATGCAATTACCACCACTTGTCATCAATACTTCAAATTTAATTTTCATGAAATGTTCTATACGGTCCAAATCTTAACCAATGAAAGTGAACACTTTAAACACATTACTAAGATTTCCTTAAAACGTTGTTAATTGTATTTTTGCTATTAAACTTGAATCATTAAGAAAGCAACTCTATCAGATGACTTTGTCATCTACCCAATTTCAACTATCATTTATAAAAAATAAAATGAAACCAACTAAGAACAAAAAAAAAAAAAAAGAAGCCTTGAGGCATAATAAACTAGTAGTATAACTATGGACACAAATTTTTTCTTAATTTAAAGTCACTGAATAGTTGCCTAAAATGATCCTTCGATCAAAAATTAATTGTTTAACCTTAACAAAACACTTTACACGTTTAAACACAATATATAAAAAGAACCTAGCTAAGGTTTAAAGAGTGTAGTAAAACCCTCCTTTTGAACCATTTTTATCCATTTATCATCAAGAAAAATACTATTCTAGAGGCTCATCAATTTTGGAGTAGTCTCCAAAGATACAAACAAAACTTTCCTGCATATTCCATGTTTAGAATAATAAATTGAAGGCAAGTACTACTATTTCAACACTTTAATAGTCAAATGCAAATTCACACAAAATCAGAGATCCAAACATTAAAGTAAAGAACATGAACACAACTAAACTCTTAAAATGGCCTTTCCAAGACCTCAATTCACCATAGTAACGACAGATGAATAAATAATTAACAGAGGAGAGGAATGAACCTGTTCAAGCAAAAGATTTCTTTAATAACAAATTAACAATAGAAGTAATATGTTGATACACTGTTTAAATCCCGAAAAGAAACAACTATCGAATGCTTCTTTTCCTTTTTCTTCTGTTACTTTTTGTTTCCTTTCTTATCGTCAGATCTCCTCTTTTCTTTGCTCTTTTTTTTCGTCTCTGTCTTCTTCTGAAGTGAGGGAATTCCACAATATATAGATGTGTGGAGGGAGTTAGAGTTAGAATTGGAATGGGTTGAGAAGATCATGATGAGTAGTTAGAATAATATTTTTTTTGAATATTTCCAGATTTATCCTACTTTTTTTTAAATGAGATGATCACTTTAACGTGATCTTAGCTTATTTTGAATTTTTTTTATTTGGTCTTTTTATTTTAAAAGATAATTAAGATAAGAAGAATAACCATTATTTCTTAAAATATAGGAAAAGTAAATATTTACCTGTACTTTAAATGCTATTAAGAAAGATTCTATTGCTTATTTATTAAAAGACGATATATATATATATATATATATATATATATATATATATATATATATATATATATATATATATATATATATATATATATATATATATATATATATATATATATATATATATATATATATATATATATAAGAAATTCATTTTTTTTACTCTATGAATGAGAGTATTTTTGTATTTTTAAATAAAACCTATTAAGAATGATGAAAGTTTAAACGTGAAAGAAGTATTTACACTAAAATAGTATAGAATTTGGGTGTGGTCAAAAATTAGGTGTTCACAGCATGCCCCTCTTTGCTTTGAAACATGAAGAGTTTTCAGGCAAAGAAAAAACGAACAAGGTGACTGATTTTTGACCTTACTATTATTTGAAAATGAAAAGAAGGTAAAATAAAAAGATGCGACCGAGCCTTGATTTTAGACAGCCTACATATCCCGGGTTATAAGAGAATCGGGTCACGTGTAGTTCTATGAAAGAAGAGTGAAAGAGTATTCTCAGAAGGAGAGTCGCGCGAAGTTCCGTCGAGGTTGCAATCCGCGGTTCCTATTATTACATCAAAATGAAAAGAAAATTACATACTCTTGAAATCTAAGAGTTACAAAATTCCTACCTAAATGTCGTCTGGAGTCTTGTCTTCATTCTTGACTTGCTTCTCCCAGTGACTTTGGATTGAAACTTGATGCTCTCGATGCAACAGACTATGAAATATTCTTTCGTGCTTGTTTCTTGATCAGATGATAAGAAGACGGATCTTGAAATTTTACGTCTCTGCATGCATTATGTAAAAGCTGGTTCGGCCGGCACTGAGATCAAATGTTCCACTTTCTCTAGTGATAACAGGAATCTTACTTTTTGCATATCCAATCTGTGCTTTGCAGAAAAACCTACAAGCCATCACAAACAAACAAAACGAACAAAAATTTTCTGCCCCAGTTTGCACTAGGAAATTTTTTTGAGTTATTGGCAACACATTAAACTATCATTGCTATTGCATAATAAAGAATTGAAAAAGATATTATTATTGTTTTATATTATTTCAAAATAATATGGAATGTTATACCATATGTTAAAAAGAAGGAAGGCAACCAGGTGATGCAGTACCATGTGTTGACGATAAGATGAGGCCCGTGACACTATGAGATTCTACTAGGAGATGTCGTACTCTAAATGCAACCAAGGAATATAGTACCCTGTGTTAACAACAAAATGAGGCATATGTAAAAAATTAATGCAACCAGGGGATGTAGTACCCTGTGTTAACAACAAAATGAGGCTCGTGACACTCTAAAACGCTACTAGGGGATGTCGTACCCTATGTAGAAAAAAATGTAGCCAGGGGATGTAGTACCCTGTGTTGACAGAAAATAATGCTCGTGGCACTCAGAAATGCTACTAGGGGATGTTGTACCCTTTGTAGAAAATAATGCAACCAGGGGATGTAGTACCCTTTGTTAGCAATAAGGTGAGGCGCGTGGCACTCTGAAATGCTACTAGGGGATGTCGTACCCTATGTAGAAAATAATTCAACTAGGGGATGTAGTACCATGTGTTGGCAATAAGGTGAGGCGCGTGGCACTCTAAAATGTTACTAGGGGATGTCGTCCTATGTAGAAAATAATTCAACTTGTGGATGTTGTACCCTTTTTGGCAATAAGGTGAGGCGCGTGGCACTCTGAAATGCTACTAGGGGATATCGTACCCTATGTAGAAAATAATGCCACCAGGGGATGTAGTACCTTGTGTTGAAGATAGGGTGTTGATTCCCTATAATGAAACTAAGAGTGACATGCTTACGTGTACATTGGAAGGAAATCATGGATTTTGAGAACTCCACTTGGTGGTGTTCGTCTTTCCACGAACTGTTTTACTAAACTATTCTTTTCCTGTTCTAAACAAATAAAGATTTGTTAGTTTTAAGATGGTGGTCAGTTTGTGGCCTTTATTTTTTGGGGGACTTGACCTTGCGTCCATTACACTTGTTAGGAGAACCAATCATGTCGATGATCGTACAAATTGTAGAGATTCTGACTTTACTCACTGAAGACCTTTTTCAACATCAATGCCTGACTATTTTGCGCCTATCACCATTTGTGTCTATGGTGCAAACAACCTTGTTCCCCAAAATTTTAAACATTGCTACTTCCTTCAAGCCTTTTGCTTGACAAGGAATATCAAAGTCAGCTTTATCGCTTGGCCATACTACTTATGCCCAAAAATTTTGCTTCATATAACAGGGAAACTGTAACCCATTTCGTGGCCTTTTTCTTTGCTTTGCTTTGACAAATTAAACTGAAAGGGACTCAAGAATAATAGTACGAAAGAAAACGATTAGGTGAAGTAATAATCATTACAACTTAATCAAGAAGCATCCCTTTCAGGAGAATAATAAGAAAGGACTTATCTGGAAGAATATGCCGACTTCAATTAACATGAAATACACTTTGGACTGGATGCACGATCCGTCTAAATCGTCTAATTCTCAAAATTTGTTGTAAATTTCACTTTCAAACTGAGTTCTTTAACATGCATTTTTTGGGATATAAGAAGACCTAAAATCGATCAATGATGCCCTTTGTGGGTTTTCACCAATTGACCTGTCTCATTTGCCTTTTTCTCAACTCATCATCGCCTTATAGTGCCCGTGAGGTTTTCACCGATAAGACTCTCTCATTTATTTTCTCAACTCGCCATCGCCTTATAGTGCCCTTGAGGGTTTTCACCAATAAGACTCTCTCATTTGTTTTCTCAACTCGCCATAGTGCCCTTGAGGGTTTTCACCAATAAGACTCTCTCATTTGTTCTTCTTAACTCGCCATCGCCTTATAGTGTACTAACGTAGCATTCCCAAAAGCTGATCGGAAGGTCTTAAAAGGGAAAGATAAAGAACTACTCAACTTAATTACAACTTCTGGAACCATTTGATAGAACAATCATCGAAAAATAAAAATAAAAATATGCCCCAGTTTCTTTGAATATTGGGGAAATGTAAATTTTTGTTTGGTGTGACTTAACCTCAGAGAGAGGCTGCCTACGTATACTTTCGGAATCAAGTCGAACGTAGTTCAGGGGAACATGAACTTGTTTTGATGATGATTTTTTTGGTTCCGCAAGAGGGTAAATACAAAGAAATATAAACAAGGCTTCAAAAGGTAAACTAGGGTTGACCAGTGTTTGGGTAGCCAAAATGATAGCCTTTCGCCATCCCAATCTGAGAATGCTAAGTATAAATCAAATGCCCCAATAGAAGCATGTCAGACATAGTATCTCTTGACCGCATATGCATTGACAGATATGTCTGTCACCTTTCCTTCTATATCTGCCAAGTGTAGAGCTCTTTTTGACAATACTTTCTTGACGAGGTAAGGACCTTTCCAATTCGGGGCAAACTTCCCTTTTGCTTCTTCCTGGTGTGGAAAGATGCGTTTCAAAACAAGCTGTCCTACCTCAAATTTTCTTGGGCGAACTTTCTTATTGTAAGCACGCGCCATTATTTGTTGGTATAACTGACCGAAACAAACTGCCGCCAGACACTTTTCATCAATCAAACTCAACTGTTCCAATCGTGACTTCACCCATTCAGTGTCTTCTATCCCAGCTTCAATAATTATTCGTAGAGAGGGAATCTCAACTTCAGCAGGTATGACCGCTTCGGTGCCATAAACTAACAAGTAGGGTGTTGCACCAACTGATGTACGGATAGTTTTTCGGTATCCAGAAAGAGCAAAAGGCAATTTCTCATGCCATTGTCTGGACCCTTGGACCATCTTCCTAAGAATCTTCTTGATGTTCTTATTTGCAGCTTCAACAGCTCCATTAGCTTTGGGTCGATAAGGAGTAGAATGGCGGTGCTCAATTTTAAATTGTTCACATACCTCCTTCATCATATGACTATTCAAATTAGTAGCATTATCTGTAACAACGATTTTTGGAATAACGAAACGTTAGATGATGTTTCAGTGAATGAAATCTACTGCTGCTTTCTTGGTAACTGCTTTCAGTGTAATAGCCTCCACCCATTTGGTGAAATAATCAATTGCAACCAAGATTAATCTGTGCCCATTTGAAGCTTTTGGCTCAATTGGGCCAATGACGTCCATTCCCCAAGAAACAAAAGGTCAAGGAGCTGACATAGGATACAACTCTGATGGAAGCGAGTGAATCAATTCAGTGTGAATCTGACACTGGTGTCATTTTCGAACAAAGCTAAATCAATCTCGACCCACAGTAATCCAATAATATCCCGCCCGAAGGATCTTCTTTGCTAGAGCATATCCATTCATGTGCGAACCACAAACTCCCGAATGCACCTCATTCATAATCATTTCAGCTTCTTTGTCATTCGCACATCTCAATAAATTCAAATCTGGTGTTCTTTTGTATAGGATTTCCCCACTCAAAAGGAAACCATTAGAGAGTCGCCTAATAGTTCTCTTTTGATCACTATCAGTATGTTCCAGATATTCTCTCATTTTCAAAAACAGTTTAATATTGTAGTACCATGGTTCACCATCTAGTTCTGCTTCAACTGTATTGCAATAACCATGTTGATCCCGAATTTGAATTTCTAATGGGTCAATGTGAGTATTACCCGGATATGGAAACATTGAGGCCAGGGTGGCCAAGGCATCAACTATTTCATTATGAAACCTTGGAATGTATCTGAACCCGATGGACTTGAATCTCTTGCTAAGATCTTCCACATATTGTTTATATGGAATGAGCTTGATGTCTCGAGTCTCCCAATCACCTTGAGCCTGCCGCATAAGCAAATCTGAATCTCCCATCACCAACAGTTCATGCACATTTAGGTTTATTGCCATGTTCAAACTCATGATGCAAGCTTCATATTCTGCCATATTGTTTGTACAGAAGAAACGAAGTCGTGCTGTTGAAGGGTAATGTTGCCCAGTAGGTGATACGAGAATTGCCCCAATCCCTACGCCTTTAATGTTGGAAGCCCCATCAAAGTATTATTTCCAAATTTGACTGTCATGATGAACTGCTTCTTCAACTAAATTAACCTCTTCATCTGGGAAGTATGTGTCCAAAGACTCATACTCCTCATCCACAGGGTTTTCTGCCAGACGATCAACCAAAGTTTGTGCCTTTATAGAAGTACGAGTGACATAAACAATATCAAACTCTTTGAGCAAGATTTGCCACTTTGCCAATTTACCAGTGGGCATTGGCTTCTGAAAGATGTACTTCAACGGATTCATGCGGGATATGAGGTAAGTTGTATATGCCAAAAGATAATGCCTAACCTTCTGAGCGACCCAAGTTAAGGCACAACATGTCCTTCCCAAAAGAGTGTATTTGGTCTCATAAGTGGTAAACTTTTTGCTCAAATAATATATTGCTTGTTCCTTTTTGCCTGTGGCATCATGTTGACCCAAAACACAACCAAAAGAACTATAAGTTACTGACAGATATAAAAACAGAGGCCTACTAGGTTCTGGAGGGACCAAAACAGGAGGATTCTACAAGTATTCCTTAATCTTATCAAAAGCTTCTTGGCACTCATCTGTCCACTTGATAGATGGGTTCTTTTTCAACAACTTGAATATAGGCTCACATGTGGTTGTAAGCTGTGCAATGAACCTGCTGATGTAGTTCAACCTCCCGAGCAGACTCATGATTTCTTTTTTATTCTTCGGGGGAGGTAGTTCTCGAATGGTCTTTATCTTGGAGTGATCTAACTCAATGCCTCTTCGACTAACTATAAAACCCAAAAGCTTTCTAGAAGGAACTCCAAGTGCACATTTGGCTGGATTGAGTTTGAGATTGTATCTTCGTAGCCTTTCAAAGAACTTTTTCAAGTTCTGCACATGATCATCTTGTGTTCTAGACTTAATGATCACATCATCAACATACACCTCAATCTCTTTATGCATCATGTCATGGAAAATGGTAGTCATGGCCCTCATGTAAGTTGCTCCTGCATTCTTCAAACCAAATTGCATGACCCTATAACAATAGGTTCCCCATGGAGTGGTGAAAGCGGTCTTTTCTGCATCTTCTTCATCCATCAAAATTTGGTGCTACCCGGCATAACAATCCATAAAAGATTGGATCTCATGTTTAGCACAATTGTCAACAAAGATATGAATGTTGGGTAAGGGAAAGTTGTCCTTTGGACTTGCTTTGTTTAAATCCCTATAGTCAACACAAACTCTGATTTTCCCATCTTTCTTTGGAACTGGCACAACATTTGCTAACCATGTAGTATATCGGACAACCATGATCACATTTGCACTTAGTTGCTTCATGACTTCTTCTTTAATCTTATCACTCATGTCCGTCTTAAACTTCCTTTGCTTTTGTTGGATTGGTGGAAAATTAGGATATGTGGAAAGCTTATGGACTACTAAATCAGCACTCAAACCCGGCATGTCATCATACGACCAAGCAAATACATCTCTATACTCGAACAAAACTTGAATTATGGCATCTCTCGTCCTTTGTTCAATATGAATGCTTATTTTTGTTTCTCTGATTTCTTCAGGACTTCCCAGGTTAATTGCCTCAGTTTCATTTAAGTTAGGCTTAGGTTTATTCTCAAATTGATCCAATTCTCTTTTTATTTCCTTAATGGCCTCATCTTTATCATACTCAACTTCTTGATTCAATATTTTGAAATTATACAACTTCTTAAGATCTGCGCATGAATTCTTTGTGCATGTCATGTTTTTAAAGCCAGCATTAACAAAATTGAAAATGATGAAAAATTAACTAAAATTAGGTAAAGGAAAAGATAGAATTCTACTAGGAAACTGGAGTTTTGTTTTATTGAATTTGAAAGGATAGAAGGGTTAACATCAAAGCAAAGCAATTAAACTAAAATATCTGGAATACAACCCTAAAAATAATCTAAATACAGAAAAAGCAACAAAACAGACCAACAAGACTCCTTCCTGTTAGGTAGAGGAGTTGCTTCCCAGTTATTGAGCGAGGTATTTGGACCAATCAGCTGAACACTTGCACGGCTAGGGGCCTCACCAACTTGAACCATGTTGATTCTATAGAACATCTCCTTGAGACCTTGGCAAACTTCATCAATGTCATCTTGAGTAGAAAAATTTTGAACTTCTTCAGATTGTGGCTTGATAAAAGAATAGGCAATGTGAGGGATTGGTTTTGACAATTTCCAACCATTCTTTTTATGGGCCTTGGCTCTGTTTATGTCAGATGATATTGGTTTAAAACCCAAGTCAAAGGTATCTTTCACAAAAGGGGAGCAATGAGGTTCACAATTCCTTGCAGAAATGATCCTAATCCTTTTCCTGGTTCATAGCCGTTCCTCAACATCAGTGCCATCATAGATATGGCTGAAAGATGGGGATGCAGAATTGGATTTCCTTCTTCCACTTGGTCTACCTCAATCACCTCAAATGTTTGATATACGAGGGATTCACTTCCTTCATTGGCCACGATACATGGAATGGACGGGTCATTATAGACGGATGAGTCGTCCTCCCCAATGAACAACAATTTCTTGCCTGTCATATTCAAACTTAACCATTTGATGTAGGGTGGATGGTATAGCTCTGGCCATATGGATCCACGGCCTTCCCAAAAGAAAATTATTGGAGGTTTTCATATCCAACACCTGAAAGACAATGTTAAAATTAACTGAGCCAATTGTCATAGTGAGTTTAATTTCCTCAATAGTGTCTCTTTTTGAACCATCAAAAGCTTTGATGCTGAAACTACTAGTCTGAATTCTGTTAGTGTCAATGTTCAATTGTTGTAAAATAGAAAGAGGGCATACATCTACAATTGAGCCTCCGTCAATCATGACCCCTTTTACGTAATGGCCTTCACATTTAACCGTAAGATGCAAAGATTTATTGTGCCCAGCCCCTTCCTTAGGCAAATCATCATCGCTGAAAGAAATTTTGTTCACCTACAAAGATCTTTGGGCCATTTTTTCTAGCTGATTCACCGTTGTCTTTTCTGAGACATATGCCTCATTTAAAGTTTTGATCAACACACGGCGATGTTCTTCTGAGTGCAAAAGCAGAGATAACAAAGATATTTGAGCAGGGGTTTTCATTAGTTGATCAATGATTGGGTAGTCTTGCATTTTCACTTTCTTAAAGAAATCCCCTGCTTCTTTTTCTGAAACAGCTTCTTTCACTGGAAAGTGATTTTCCTTGGCTTGCTTAGATTTTCTCAACTCCTCTAGCGAGAAGAACCTTCCAGAGAGAGTCCAGCCTCCCACTTCACATGTTTCTTCCACTATCTTGTTTCATTTGTATGTCATGACAGTCTTGTTATAGTTCCAGGGAATAGCTTTTGGGTTTGACTCACTGGAAGTTGTGCAACAGGTCGGATCACAACTGGCTCTGTTATATTTCTCAAAGCATTATTTGGAACAATCTTTTGAATGCCCCCTGGGATATAAAGTTTTGGCCCACCCAACTAAACCTCAATCTTTTTCGTGCTTCCAAGGACATAGAGAACCGTTTTTTCAGAACCTGCCAAGTTTGAGCTAGAACTTACACCTTTCACAATCAGCGTTGCCAATTGCGGCGGGCGTACTATCACTTTTGGCTCTGGCCCTATGGTTCCAACAATCATCTATGTCTTTCTAGATTATTTATAATCACGATCATCACAAATCATCCCAATAAAGTGTTATTATCATGAGCTGGGAGCGGATTGTTTGTGATATTAGGAGTATCCTCATTGTTTGTTACCACAATTGCCTTTGCTTCAATCAAATTTTTAATGGCTTTCTTTAATGTCCAACAATTTTCGGTACTATAACCGTGGGTGTTAGAATGATACTTACATCTCGCATTAGAGTCAAAAACCCTTTGAATTTGGATTCACATAACGTGGAATGATAGGTTCAATCAATTTCAGCTGCATCAACTTTTGAAATAGGCTTGTATACGATTCTCTAATTGGGGTGAACTCTTCATTAGCTCCTGTTTTCTCACATATTCCTGCCTGGGATGAGGATTATATGGCGCCTGAAAATTTGGTCGGAGTTGACGGGTGCCTTGTGGAATTGGTGCTCGCCATTGTTTGTGATTGGGAGGCCTAGCATAAGCCTGGGCATTAAAAATTGTGTATTGTTGCGAGGGAAATGGGTATCGAGGACCCTGAGGTGGATAAAAATGTTAAGGAGAATCGGACTTTCCTTGTTGGAATTGCACGTGTGAAGGAACTATTCCTCTTTAATCTTCTCCGTATCCAGATGCCATCATGGATCCTTACTTCTTCTTTTTTCGGTTTCCTAAATTGCCTGACCCGCATTGTATTGCTTGTTGGTCGCTTTATGGGCTGCCTGACTCACCATTTTGCCTGACTTCATGCCATTCTCAACTATTTCCCCAATCTTAATCGCTTCAGCAAAAGGCTTACCAATGGAGGCCACCATATAATGGAGGTAATCAGGATCATGAGCTTGAAGAAAGTAGTCAATCATCTCTGCCTCTTTCATTGGTGGTTTAACCCTAGCCGCTTGCTCTCTCCACTTGATTGCATATTCTCTGAAGCTTTCTGTCGGTTTCTTCTTTATATTGACAAGAGAGGAGCGGTCTGGCACGATATCAATATTGTACTGAAATTGTTGGACAAAATCTTGAGTCATGTCATTCCAAACGTTCCAGTGAGAGATGTCTTGATCTATGAACCACTCTTGAGCAATTCCTGTCAAACTTCCCCCAAAATAAGCCATGAGTAATTCTTCTTTACCCCTGCTCCCTTCAATTGGTTACAGTATCTCTTCAAATGTGCCACAAGATCACCGTGACCATCATACTTGTCAAACTTAGGAGTCTTGAATCCAGGTGACAAATGAACATGGAGGAACATGCATAAATCATTGAACGAAACACTCTTGTAGCCTCCCAAACCCTGTATGTTTCTCATGGTTTGTTCCAAACTCTTCATTTTTCTGGTCATTTCCTGTTGTTCCGTATTCTTATTGGGCTTTTCGATGTCGACTGGGAACGTGTACTGAGGAGTATGCTTGTATGAATCTGGAACCTTGAAAGTAAGTTCTGGAGAGTAATGTTGGGTATCATGATCATTCAATTGTGGATCATTGCTAAGCTTTTGAGCGAGAGCCGGTTGAGGAATGGTGAAAGTAGGGACAATGGGTACGGTATGTGGGTCATTTCTGAAGGGTTCAGCTGGAGGACGTGAAGTGGAGGTACTGGGGATAGTGGGGAGGTTAATGCTCGGACTTAATCCAAGTTGGTACAATGGGTTACTTATTATGGAGATAGGCACTTGATTTGCAGTCGGCACATTATGAAGATTATCCGAAGGCCCCAAGGGTAGTGAGCGCGGTGTTTGTCTGTTCACCCAGGCTTGGTACATATCTGCCAATTGTTGTTTCAACGCTCTTACTTCTTCAGCCAATCTCGAACCTTGTTCGACCAATTGTCCACGGACATCATCATTATCTGACTCATTCTTACTGTTGTTTCCCATCTACTTTTTCCTTTTGACCTCGTGTTGCAAGGGTGAGTCGCCAGTTCAAACCACAAACCAACCACCTTTGTATAACCTTTTCTCTCAAATTAACAAACAATAAACGTGTTAGAGTTAGGCATTTTTCAGATATTAATCACACATTGTATGCCATGCCCCTGATGTCATCTTCATTTCTAAAATGATTTTGGAGGACTTCATGCTTCATCTCGGCTTGTTGGTTTATTTCCTTTTGAACTTACTGGTCTTTTATTTAATTTTTCAAATTAATTGTGGCTATGATCGCATCTGATGGGGATTGCCTACGTATCATGACGCCGCATGAATCAGACCATCACGTAGTTCAGGAGGATCGAGAATTGAGTAAATATAAGAATTGAGTAAATATACTAACTCTTTTTTTTTTGTTGGAATTTTTGAAAGGAATGCTTTAAAAGAAGAAAAGAAATATATATTTTGAGTTTTTGATTTTGATGATTTTTTTGCTTTTTGAAATAAAGACTTCTAAAATAAAATTCATTTGCTTTTGATTTGAACTTTGAAAAGTTATAAAAGTAAAAAGAAACAAATTTTTGTTTGAATTTTTATTTGTTTTCTCTTTTTCTATGGAAGAAAGAAATAATACTTTTTGATTTTTGAAGTTGCCTTTTAATTTTCAAAAAAGGCACTTATTAAAAAAAATGCTTTAAATTTTTTAGCTTTTAATTATTTCCAAAAGTAATTCTAAAGAAAAATAAAATATTTTAAGAGTTCAATTTTATTTTTTGAAAGAAAGATTATTGAACAAGGAAAAGATATTTTTTTGATTCATTTTTGAATTTTTTAGAAGAATACTTCAAAATGAAAGAAACCCATATTTTGGATTTTGATGTTTATTGACTTATTTATATCTTTTTTCCTTATGAAAGACTTCCGAAAGAAAGAAAACTACCTTTTTTTAGTTTTAAATACTTTTTATTTTCTAAGGAAAGATTTCTAAAAAAGAGCTGAAGGAAAATATTTTTGGATTTTGAAAATTGGGGTCGGAACCGATGAGGTTTGCCTACGTATCTCACATCCGGTGAGAATCAGACCTGCGTAGTTCGGGCAGTTTTGACACAAAAATATGTGATACTTGACTCATTGTATTTTTGAAGTACATTTTCTTTCTTTCTTTTTTTCAAAAATTCGCTAGAGTTTTGGGATATTTTCAACTACAGGGATTTTTTAGAAACCGGGTAAATTCTTTATCCTACCTCACTCTTGGTTTTTCTCTTTTAAGCGGTCAACATGCCGAAACAAATAAATATTTACATAGCACGTAGGATACATCAGGATGGTCTTTATTTTTGGGTACACCTGTCCTAGACGGACCCAACCCCTGTGTTGAGTCCCCAAAGTCAAATGCACATGATGCAAACAAACGTTCCTACTAGGGATCCGACATAATGGCATCACTTACAGCACATGTGGGATCTTCTCCAAGTAACACGATTTCTTGTTTATTCCACTCGAACTTGACCATTTGGTGCAATGTGGAAGGCACCGCTTTGGCTGCGATCAATGGTCGACCCAACAAAAGATTGTAGGACACTGCAGCGTCCAACACCTGAAATTGCATTGTGAACTCGACTAGGCCAATAGTCAATTTAAGCATAATATCCCCCACTGTATCTGTTCCCCCTCCGTCGAATCCTCGAACACAAACACTATTTTTGTGGATTCTATCATCATCAATCTTCAACTTGTTCACTGTGGACAATGGACAAATATTGGCACTAGACCCATTATCGATCAACACCCGAGTAACCATTGAATCTTCACACTTGACCGTCAAGTAGAGAGCTTTTTTGTGTTCTGTGCCCTCCACAGTCAATTCATCATCAGAAAATGTTACCCTGTTCACCTCAAAGATCTTATTGGAAATTGTCTTCAGATGGTTGACAGAAATTTTGTCAGACACATGAGCTTCATTCAATATCTTCATCAAAGCCTGGTGATGCTCGTCCGAGTGGATCAATAATGATAACAATGAGATCCAAGCCAGTGTTTTTCTCAGTTGTTCAACAATGAAATAATCCTGTACTTTCATCTTTATCAGAAATTCCTCTGCCTCATATTCTATCATAGCTTTCTTAACTAGTACTGATTGTCTTTAGTACCCCTAGCCTTTCACAACTCTTTCGGGGCAAAACAGCGTCCTGACCGAGTCAATCCCTGTGATTCACAACTCTCTTCCTTAATTTCCTATCCTTTGTATGTCACCACTACCTTTTCATATTTTCATGGCACGGCTTTGTTGTTGACCATGGGTAATTGGAATACCGGCTTTATGATGACCGGTTCTATGCAAGCCCCTTTCACAACAACCATAGGTGCAGATGATGCCCCTGGTACCTTTAACTTGACTGGCTCTGGCTTCTTTGCGCCGACAGATGACCCTTTCCCCATTACCACCATTGGTTTGTCATTTATTTCTTTTGGCTGAATTCAAGTGATTTAAAAGCGATAAAAGATAATTACACATAGGTCCTAAAAATGAGTAGTTAAATAATTAAGCCAAATAAAAATTATTAAGCGACCGTGCTAGAACCACGGAATCCGGAGGTGCCTAACACCTTCCCACGGGTTAACGGAATTCCTTACTTAGAATTTCTGCTTCACGGACACTTTTAAAAAAAAATCTTCCTCGATTTTGGATCTAAAATAAATCGGTGATTTGGAACACCGTAACTTATTCCAAGTGGCAACTCTGTAATTACTTAAATAATCCCATATCGAATAATGCCACTTTAATTGGAAAAACTCCCTTTTATATTATACTCATGGGGTGGTATAGAAAAAGGAGGTGTGACAGATCTGGCGACTCCGCTGGAAACAATAACCCATAACTTTCGTTCAGGGTTTAGAATTCGAGCTTGTAATGTGATCTATACTTGGCTTTATTAATTTGATGTTATTATTTTGTTTTAGGCTTAATGTGTTTATTGGTGCTTATTTACTGCTTTGATATTATTTTAATTGTAGTAAACTGCTTTCTTAAACCTTTCTTCTGAGTCTTCTAAATTTATGGTGCACATGTGCGCGTGGCCCACTTTTCTGTTAGAAGTCATACCAATTAGTACGAGGCTGGGTCAAGTAACTAGGCTGTGTAGACTTTCGTGCTCGCGGTATGTTGCCCCCACCTCGGCTCGAGCTGTCCACTTGGCTAAGCCAGGACTTAAACACTCCCCCCAGGATTTAAACCTAGAATAACATAGGGTTGGTTGTAGTAGGGTGGAGGGTTGTTGGACCTGGACCATATACTAGCTTAAACTGTGGTAACTTTTTCCTTCTTCTTCTTTTTGAGCACACTACCAGTACCGCTTTGGATGGCCTGAGTGGTTGGTTTCAGTGCCGAATAGTCAAAATTTTGTTAGACTTCAATCCCTCTTCAATCATGGCTCCCATCTTTACCACTTCACTAAATCATTTTCCAACAGACATCACTGGATGACCAAAGTAGGTTGGCTCCAATGTCTGCAAGAAGTAATCTACCATCTCACTCTCCCTCATAAGAGGATCAACTCTTGCTGCTTGTTCTCTCCAGCGGAAACCAAATTCTCTATAACTCTCCCCGGGCTTCTTCTCTGGCTTCAAAAATGACAGAAGGTCAGGGACTATCTCAAGATTATACTTAAAGTGGCCAATGAATGCTTGTGCCAAATCATCCCATGTATAACATCGGCCGGGATCCTGACTCGTGTACCTTTCCAGTGCGGACCCACACAAACTTTGACCGAAATAGGCTATCATCAATTCATCATTCCCCCAGCTCCTCTCATTTTAGTGCAGAAACCTCGGAGGTGGGCCACTGGGTCGCCATGTCCCTCGTACAAATCAAACTTGGGCATTTTGAAACCTGCTGGCAACTGGACATCAGGGAAAGAGCATAAATCTTTGTAAGCAACACTTACTTGGCTGCCTAAACCATGTCTGAAGGATTGCTCTAGGATTTTGACTTTATGAATCACTTTCTCCTGTTCCGCTTCCTTAACCGATTTCTCAGATTCTCCCAAAATCTGAAAATGGGGTGTATATGTATGGCTCAGGAGCTTTAAAAGTGGATTCATGAGGGTAATATTGGGTGTCATGGCTTGGAGTAGCGGCTCACTGGAAGACCTTTGTAATATGGCTATAGGAGGTGGCGCAAAGACTGGAACCATGGGTGGAGTAGGGTTCTGTTTGGGTGGTGGAGCTAGAAGAGCGTATGAAGTGGTACCATAGCCTTGGGTGTGGTAGGGGAAGGACGAAGATGTGTTAAGAATAGGAGGTTCCTGAGCCTGCACTAGAGGTGGGATATAGGATGGGTTGGCGGGGTATGAAGGTGTCGGGTGCCCCTGAGACCAACCTTGGTACATTTTAGCCATTTGTGCTTTCAACTTCCTCATCTCTTATTTCATAGCAGCCACATCATTCACCTCGGCCTCTTTCATAGGATCCACAATATCGAAGTCAGATTCTTGTCATGTCATCTTATCTTTCGACCGGGTGTTGTACGAGTGAGTTGCCAGAATGCTGGATCAACTAACCACCTGTATTTACTCACACATTTGGACAACAACTTGGTTAGTTATTAGGCTTTAACAGATTGGGTAGCCGCACGTTGGCATGAATACACCTATACAGTTAATCATCTCTATTGTGCATTTGTTCGATTGTGTGCGTCATCCTAGCCTTTTATTATTTCCGTCACAACTTTCTTTTCATTCTCTTTTCTCTCTCTTTCTTTCTCTTTCACTTTCTTATTCTATCCTTTCTTTGTTTTGCCGCTCATTATATTTTTTACTCTCTTTTCTTATTTTCATTCCTTTTTTCCTTGTTTTTCCGCTATTTTCTTACTTTCTCTCTCTATCTTTTTTTTCTTTTTACAATTACAGTCGAATCCTATAGAGATTGCCTGCGTATCGTGACCCTGCACTAATTAGATCAAGTGTAGTTCGTAAAAAATAAGTGCAAAAATAAAGGATGGAAATAAAAAAATTGAAATTTTCAATTTTCATTACTAACACAAACTATTACAAGCTAACCAGTTTTGCAGAATGAAAATAATAGAATCAAACTAAAACCAAACACAGACTCTAAGACTACATACATACTTGACAAACAAACGGCAGACTCAAAATAAAAGACTACAGACACGGACTATGCATACTCTAAAGCCTCAACTACTGGTACCCGCGGGGCATCGTTCGGCCTCGCCGCTGGCCTAGGATCCAAATTCCTTTCGAGTTGCTCTAATTTATTCATGGTTCGCTTCAAATAGGTCATTACTACTGGGATAAAAGTAGTATAGGTCATATCCTCACAAATCCGCCATCTTCTGAAAATGGCGCGAGAAATGGCTCTAATCCTGTCTTTTGTTTGCTTCTTTTCAATAAGCAGGCGTTTTATCTTATCATTGCATGCCCTTAACTCCTGAAAGTCATGCAAGTGTTGATCCTGCAACTGCTACACTTTTACCTCCATTTGGGCCAACAGATCATAGCAATGTCCACTTTCAATTTTCAAAATCCCTAGCCTGCTTAACCGTTTTACCCTCTAGGGTAACCACCTTTCTGTTCAGATTGGCAGCAATTTTCCCGTGGTCCTTTTTCAATTGATTCAAGTACTGGCGACGCTCCTCTGTTGTTGTAACTCACTGTGCTTTGAGTTCTGCCATGACATTCTCAGACTTTATTTTCTAACCTTTTTATCAATCGATCATCTGATCGACTCCTTGGTTGTTTGTCTGCAGCTACTCTCAATTTCCAGATTTAGGCCCTAAGCACTTCGTTCTCTTGAGCCAATATGTTCTTCTTACCCTGATCTACGGCAACTTGCACACTTTTCTCAAATTTTAGATTTTCGACTTGCTGCTTCAGCTTCCCGATTTCAGTCTAGTAACTTTCTTCCTTTACTAAATAATCCCATTGCTCTTGGGACGACTCGGCAAAATCTTCGAGATAAGGTCTTTTAGCTGGTCTCCCACACAACACGTCACTTCTGAACCAATCATGATACCCAGGGGCAACTTCCCCTTTAGCCCTATCTGGCACATATGTGTTCGCCGTTAAATGTTGATAATCACTACAGATCTAGCGAACTTCTTCTTCGGGGAACTGACCATCAGGACTAATTTCGAACACTTGGGTACTCAGATTCTCATCTTTCGGTAGTACTTGATACTTTATAAGTTGCCTCAGAACCAGATATGGCACATAGGGCTGGATACTTTTAAGTCCCATCAACAGAAAATGGGGCTTGGCTGCTGGCATATATACGATTTCTTCGATAGGCAACCATCCAAGAGCCCACTGTATTTGGCTGGCAGTGAGGGTTTGAGTTAATGATATCCAGGCCGCGACTCCTTCAGGTATACTAGCCCCTTTTATTCCTATGTAAAATTCTCATATACAAGTTTTCTCAAACGAGCCATAACTCAAGAGCTGGGAGCGATGGCATAGACGCTCGATCATCCACATTTGTAATAAAAAGTTACATCTCTCAAAATAATTTCCCCCGGCTTTGCAAGCGGTGAGAGCCCGGAAGATGTCAGCCATGATCATAGGCGCCAAAGTGCTTTTTTCCATGGTTAGCAAGGTACTGACGGCCCCAACTACTTTCAAATCAATATTCTCATCTTTCCTTGTAAATACTATAAGGCCCAAAAAAACTATCATAAAAGCCACCCGCCTGTGTTCCACCCATTTTTGTCGGTTACCTCTACTGCATAGCTTGAAGTCTGGTTTATTGAACCCGCCCACGTCGCCATATCAATCATATATGAAGCGGAGACTGCTGAAACCCTTTGCAAAATCTGGGTGATGAACTGTCCGGGGTATTTTCAAGGAATCCGAAAATCGGTGTACGGTGAGGCCCTAGGAGCAATCTAGTATTTGAACCTAAACGGAGCTTGATCACTTCCAATGTATCCAGCTATTTCTTCTAATGTCGGAGTGAGCTCAAATTCCGAGAAATTAAATACATTATGTTCCGAATCCCAACAAGCTTCCAATGCCCTGATAATATCCCACCGAGGTTGGATGTCTAATAAATCCGGGAGATCTTTCTGATACTTCTTCACTCCACCTTGCCCTTCTTTGCCTAAGTCATTCCACCTAATCGCAACTCAAAAGGATTTTTGGTCATTATTGAAAAAGGTTCATTTTGCATCGTGCTCATCCTGCATATTTATTAAGGTGATTAGGCAAAAGAAAAAATTTTATTCGACATAAAATAAAACTATCTATATTCTTTTACCATATTTTAAAAAACAAGGACTCGATTTTCAAACGCGGCCTTTCAAAACTTCGGGAATAAAGATTTTAAGGCTGGGAGAGTCAACCGGTCAGAAATCCAAATTGACCAAAACGGCCATTTTGCAAAGTCAGCCCTCCGGCGTCCCTTTTGAGGGCATTCGACTATTTATGAAAAATTGGCCTTATCCGACTTACTTATGATTCTATTTTTTCAAATTAAAATTAAAATAAAAGACCCAGTATTGCAAACACGGCGTTGCAGCGCCTCGGGGACGAAGATTTTAAGGTTGTGAGGGTCAAAAATAAAAACATGACCAAAGGTGGCTGTTTATGCAAAGTCAGCCTTCCGGTGTCCCGTTTGGGAACGTTTGGCTATTTTTTACAAAAACGGCATCACCCGACTTATTTACGACGAAATAAATTTTTTTGACATTTTTGGCTATTTTTGCAAAGGAAAGGTTGGACCCGATGAGGGTTGCTTACATATTCCACGCCCTGTGAGAATCAAACCATGCATAGTTCGGGCAAATTAACCGGACTATTTTAAAACAAGACTCTTTTTCATTTTCATTTTTTGGCATTTCCTAATCAGAATAATAAAATAAAACTACTTTTAAAAACAAGACTCTTTTTCTTTTTCTTTTTCTTTTTCAACAAACAATAAATATCCTAAAAACAAAGGACTCTTTTTTCCTATTTTCATTTTCTTATGGAAAAACAACCATTTTTCTTTTTCATTTTCGAAAACAAGACTAAAATAAAAGGGCTCTTTTTCTTCTTCTTTTTTTCATTCTTCATGGAAAAACAAACTATTTTTCTTTTTTATTTTCGAAAACAAGACTAAAATAAAAGGACTTTTTTTTTTCATTCTTCATGGCAAAAAAAATTAATTTTCATTTTCATTTTCGAAAACAAGATTAAAATAAAAGGACACTTTTTCTTTTTTCCTTCTTCATGGCAAAACAGACTATTTTTCTTTTTCTTTTTTATTTATTTTCAAAAACAAGGCAAACTAAAATAAAAAGACTTTTTTTTCTTTTTCATAGAATAATTTTTTTCATTTTTTTAAAATTTCGGCAGAGTTTCGACAGTATTTGGATGTTGTTTTTCTTTCTAAAATGAGCAATTAATTCTCTACACTGCTACTTCTCTCTTTTTCTTTTTATTGAAATTTTGACATTCCCGAGATTCAGAAGCCAGTCAACATGCAAACTCGAACAAATAAATGCACAGAAACAAGCAGGATGTATCAGGATGGTCTTGGCATTTCAGGTTGCTAGCCCTAGACGTACCCAACCCCTATGTTGAGTCCCCTAAGTCAAAATGCACATGATGCAGATAAGAGTTCCTACTAGGGATCCGGCATGAGGCTGAGTTGTTGTAGGTTCAGAACCTGGGTGTTTGTTCTAGACCTGGCTTACCCGAGCAGACAACTCTAGCCGAGGGGGAGGCAGCGTACCGGGAATACAAAAGCTTCGTCGGCTTTGCAACTTATCCAAACCTCATTCTAAATTGGGAATTAGACACTATACAGAAAAGAAGTCGTACGAAGTACACCCTTCTTCATGATTCAGAAGACTTAGAGAGGAGATGAGTTTCGACATAGTTTATATATAATTCACATAATATCAAAGCGGTAAAAGCAATCAATTAGCACATTAAGCACATATCATGTAACAAAATCAGATAAGCCAAACATAACAATTATTCCAAGCTAGAATTCGGAACCCTGAACAAAACGTTATGGGTTCTTCTCCCCAGTAGAGCCTCCAGAGCTGTCACACCTCCTTTTTCATCTACACCTTCGGAGGGGTGTAAAAGGAGTTTTTCCAATTTAAGGACAATCGGAATGGCATTTATTATTAATTATTCAGAGTCACCACTTGAGAGATTAATAATGTTCCAAGTCACAGATTTTGAATCCTGAACCGAGGAAATAATGACTCTGTTAACAGTCCGCAAACCAAAAATCCAGATAAGGAATTCGGTTTATCCGGGAGAAGATGTTAGGCATTCCCGTGTTCAGTGGTTCTAGCACTGTCGCTCAACTGTCGCATTTAGTTTATTATATGATTTTATTACATGAAGAACCTATGTGCCAATTTTAACTTTTTACTGATTATTATTCAATATGTATTTTTTTAAGAGAAAGTGAACGTCATTTAAAACATGTCTTTGGATCACATCACATGAAATGCACCTGCAGTCCTAAACACATTTTATTCAACGTTTTCAGATATGGATTTGGGTCGCACGAAATGCACACCCGAATATAAGAAAGTAATTTTATTAGAATCGCGTCTAAAAGAGTCTAACGCATTATTATCTTTTGGGAGGGTCGTGAAATTCTCTAAACGACCCTTCCCGATTTTCTAAAAAAAAAATTTTACCTTTATTGAGGCCCCCACATTATTTGTGTTTTCTTAGGAGAGACTCGTCTTCTTTTATTTTTAAAGGAACCTCAAAGCGACTGTATTTTCTATTTTTTGTTTTTTATCTCTAAAAAGAAAAGAAAACTCCTAATTAATTATTATTAAAACACGAGCATTAAGTTTAAGTCTGAGTCCAAAAAAAGGGTGAACCTCTTAGCTTGAACCCGCTACCTAACCCAAAACCTAAATTTTAACTAATAATTAAACCTTTTGAAAGACATTCTGGACTGGGCCCAAACGGCTTGTCCAATGAGCCCAAACCAAGCAACGCTTGGCCAACTAGAGGCTTTCCCCTCATTCGGCCCATATTAAACTACCAAAGAAACAATGGCCTGAATACAGCACGCATAGAGGTATTATCCTCCAAATGGGCACGAGAATGAGCCGGCCAATACTGGCCCAGGTCCAAACGAACAGGTAACTATATTAGGACCTGGGACTATCCATTCACGAAATAGGGCCCAAACTGCTTAGCACGACTGGCCCAGAGTGAACTCAGCTAAATACCTTCTGAAATCAACACAAATGAGTAACGATTGGCAGTTATTCAAATTAACAAGATGTAACCTTTTTGAACTCTAATTTCATGCTCCAATTATGCTACTTACTGACCTTCTCTTGAATTCTCAGTTTTTTAAAAGGTTAAAAGACATATTAGATAAATGATTTTTGTTAATACACATCATGCTAACCTTTGATTTTGTTTAGCCAATATTGCTAGATCAATAACATAGTCCTACCTACTTGCCGTTTGAAACCTTTATCCAGCACAAATCATTAATTTTGACTGTTAGCTAATAAGGCCAACTTTAAGTTTAGCACCAATTCAAGTTAACACTAGTAATCACATAACTCATATGCCAACTATTACCAATTCAACTTAACAAATCAACAATAACAACAATACACAAGCTTAAACAGTCCAAAGTTAATACAATTAGATCATTGCAATTCAATTCCTAGGCATTCATATCAATAGGAAATAATTTTAACTAAGGTCAACCAAGTCAAACTAAACAACTAAGCATGATTGACTATAGCTACAGTTTAACTATTAAACAGTGAATGCAGCAGAAGAGCCTTGATCCAAACTTCAATTCATTTCATCAACCAAGGGTTTACAAACGTGTACCCGGAAGGAAATACAAGAAGAGAAGGAGTCAGCTACTTTGAACAGCAACAACAACCAAACTCAGCAGTATAGCACCACAGAACAAGTCAGGAAATGATTTTGAAAACCCGAAATACAAGCAGACTCAACAGGTCAATTCAACACACACTTGAAATGTACTCCTAGCCTTCAAATACCTCTGAAATCCTACTGAACCTCAAACCCAACTGAAACTTACACTAACAGGCCCCAAATTTAACTGAAACAACCCTTAATCACCTATGAACACCCTTCAGAACTAGGACGTCAATTTGGGATGCAAAATAAAAAAGGAAAAACTGGAAATCATTCACCAATCAATGAAACAGTAAAATATTTTTGGTCTTTCTATTTTAAAGGTCTTTTTTTGTTTTTTTTAGTATTGGAAGTGAAATGCTAACTAAAATTGAAAGAAATGAAGAGAGTTTTGGATGAAAAAAAAATTTCGGACTAAAAATTGAAAACCCCCTTCACAAGGCAATGCACTTATATTTGTAAGTGAACTAGATTTTCTATAATTACCTCTTGGTCCCTCTTTTTTTTTTTTTATCTTTTCACCCTTCTATTTCTGACTTGTAGCACAAGTAGCCCTTATCTAGAAACTCCTAGGTGTTACACTTTATTTTGGTGCCTGCCAAATTCCCTTAATACCCTTGAACTCCCCTCAGATTTTACTGAGCTGTTTTACACAGTTAACCCTAATCCCCTACTAATTAAACCAACAAATGTACTTAACTACACTCCAGCTAACCCAAACAATTAACTAAAAATAAGCCAATCAAAACACCTATAGTCTAATTACTCTAACAAAAGTCAAAATCAATCCAAATGAATAATTAATGGAACCAAACTAATCTGCCAATTTTAACCAAAAACTTCAAACCAACTGCAATCGAAATTAATCAAAATAAACAAAGATTCATACATGCAAGTACACAAAGAGTAAGAAAATGAAATAATAAAAAGAAAGAAAGACCAGAAGATTCACAGACAAACCAAGAACTCGGCCATCAGCTGAGCCCAAATCGTCCAAAATTTCTGACATATAACATCCCAAATCATGTGTTTTCATAAGAAAACACATGATTAGGGGTGTTACGGTCCGAAATTATGGAGATTAAAAATTAGGATTTTTGGTCGGAAAGTTTCGATCCGGTATTCGAGAAAATCCCGGAAGATTCGAGGGATACCACTATGGGGGTTTGGTAGAGTAGGTATGGCGGTTCTATTGTGTAATTTTGGGGTTATTTGGCATAAGTCTTGTCATGGCCGGAAAAATTTTCGATAAAGATTCGATGAGATGGAGGCAGATTCGAAGGATAAGGATATGGGGAATGGAAAGAGGAGAAGAAGGCACATCTATGGTGTTCTTTTGGTAACCAACGATGTAAGTTACGTCTCCCGCCGGCGAAAGTTCTGGCGACGGTACATTAGCGGAGACGGTGGGGTGAGTTTTAGTACAAGGAAGACCAGATTGGTCTTTGACATTGAATAACCCAACACGACCGTGTAATATTTTAACAAGATTGAACCCCACCCGTTGGATTAAGATCAATGGACGGCTGTTATCAGAGACACCTAAACGGTATCGTTTTTGGGAAAAGAAAATGGGTTGGGTGTGGGGAAGTGTGGGCTGGTCCAGGTGAGGGTAAATGGTTTGGGCCTGAATTGTAACACAGCCCACTTTCAATTCTTTATTAAGTAATTTTCCTTTGTTTTTCTTTTTTTCTTATTTCTTTAAATTATTTGTTATTTTCATTTTGTATTTTTTGTGTTTTAATTATTTTTTTGATTTTTGTGGAGATGCAAGAAAATTAAACTATAAATTAAACTAAACTACTTAATGCATAAAATTGTTCTAAAACTAAATTAAGATAATTTCACAATTAAAAGGCTAAAATGCTAAGTGAACTATTTTTGTCATTTTCTTTATATATTTTACTCCAATATAAATTAATCCCTAATTAATCCTAAAATATGAAATTAAATCCTAAATATAAATGTATATTTTGTATTTTATATGATTTAACTTGCATAAATAAAATGCAACAATTATCATAAAATGACACCAAAATGCACAAAAATTGTAAAAAAAAAAAAAAAATTATTTGAATTTTTAGGAATAATTTGCTTAGGGAAAAAATCGCATGATCACAACTTTAATTAGTGGAATGAAAATGCCTGTATACTTTTGTCAACCTGCTGATAGAACAAGATAAGTGTTTCCAGTTTTCAACTTAATGTGAACGTTATCCAAGGATATGTAGTGGCTCCTATTGATAAGGCTGATCAAATTTAGGGATTTTTATATTCCTATGCCATATATGAACCTTATTACCCTTAATGTTTAAAGTTTTTATTTATTATATTTATATACCATTTTACCATTTATATACCATAATTTCAATTAGGGGTATAATTAATCCTTCATTTATATTAGGAGTTAATTTATAAGTGTATATTCTCCCATTTACTTTTACCCGCCTCTCTCTCCTCCCACCCCCACGTTTTACCTTCACTATCTCACGTACACACCCACGATTCTCCAACTAAAGTGTGAGAACAGAATGTATGTTCTCAAATACTGCATATTTTCCATGTGAGCTCCTTGAAAACTGACGTGTCATTTTCGTTAAAGTAGAAAGCTGCCGACCTCAAGGGATGATAAAGAAAGTGTCACTATTTTCCAGAAGTTGGAAAAGCATAAAAGGTCAACTAAATGTTATATGATATTATCTTGTTTTAGCAATAATCAGTGACCATGTTTGCTTTGTGGAGATTTAAAAGGACTTGTACAAACTAAATTGACAATTATAGTAGATGAAGAGAACATTTTATTGTCAATATTTTTTTGACACAAAATTGTAATTTAATTGTAGTATAAACGTAGTAATTTTGTAGATACTTTTAAAAATAATACAACTTTATACAATACTTAAACTGATTTGTAGTTTATTTGTAGAAATTTTATCTACAAGATATCTATAAACTCAATACATTGAATTTTAATATCACAATTTCCATTTCAATTGTAGCATAATTGGCATTTTTGACATAATTGTAGAAGACTTGTAGAAGTTTTAGTCTTCCCAATCTATTGTTTATCTACAAAATGTCTACAATTTATCTACATTTCTACAATGTATCTACAATTCTACAATTTATCTACGATTTATCTACAACTTATCAACAACTGGAAATATGTCTTCTTCTTCTACTAGTTTCAATGTGAAATTCAGTCAAAACCAAGTCTAATCTTCACCAAAGCCCCTTAAAATTGAGATATAAACTCCTAAACATATTCCGAATAATTTACAACATAACACAATCCAAACAAATAATGATTTTTGAAAACCCAAATTTGAATTCAAAGCTTTCAAGCTTTTTAATGGCTATCAATGGTGGAAAATATATGAAAGAACATATTTTTCAACTTTGAGATCTCTTTCCGTTTCAAATTTCGTATTTATTATTGACAGAATCACACGCTGCCTTCATTTTAGCGCGTTTTTAATGGTAAAATCTACCTATTATTGGATTGGTATATAATTTGTAGTAAAAGAGTGGACAACACGAGTAAATAACAAATTATTTTTTTAGTAATAAAGTTTGGTATATGGCATATGTAGGTAAAAATCTCTCAAATTTATCCTGCTCTTGTTGGGCTAAGGAGGCCCATTTAGAGCCTTGAAAACATTAAAAAGTTGGGAGCATTTGCATCTATACCTGCTTTTTGTGTCACGTTTTAACTTGTGTTTGCTTTGCAAAAAAATAATTGCAAGCGTATCCGCTTTTTTGCATAACTTCAGCATACAGAGCTGAAGTAGCAAAGACAATCACGCAAAACTTCAGCATTCTAGTAGTCGGGCCTGAACTTCAGCTCTAAAGCTGAAGTTTTTGTTCTGTAACTGGCAAACTTTAGCTCTAGAACTGAAGATTTTATTTTTGTAACTGGCGAACTTCACCTCTAGAGCCAAAATCTTGTGTTTTGTAACTGGTGAAATTCAGCCCTAGAGGTGAAATCTTTGTTTTTATAATTGGCGAACTTCAGTTCTAGAGCTGAAGTTTTTGTTTTGTAACTGCCGAGTTTTAACTCTAGAGTTATAGTTTTTGTTCTCGCGTTAGAATTGTCGTAGCCTGCATAGAATTGTTGTGTTGATGGCCCCACCAGCTCCGAAAGAGAGTTTTAATATATCTTGATGTCCATAGTATGAGAAAAGTATTTCCATATTCTATAGGCAGTCTCACTCTCAATGAATACGTTTCTAGTTGAGGAGAACTACAGCAAGGGCATTTGAAGATAATACTTCGACCAAATTTGGCTAAAGAATCATTCCAAGGGAGCTTCTTTCTCCAACTAAGGAATGAAGCATAATTTAATGGAACTCCTTTGTGTAGAAATCCTAAAAAAGATGTCATTTTTGCTTCTTCTTCTAACAGAGGAACATGTGAACTTCCCATCAGAAGTTAGGTCGCACTGGCATTGATTGCCTAATACAGCATTGAGCAAGATGGGGACGGATATAATTTTGAGGAGGAGAAAATGGCTGAAGTTGTTTAAGAAGTGAGTACAAGTTTCAAATTTTAAAAAAAATGAATATAAGTTAAATGGAAACGACCAAACAGGACGCCATATGCAATTTTGACAAAAAGTTGCTTGAACAATATAATAGAGAAATGAAATAAGAACCAATTGAAGTATAGCAAACCACTAGCGGATATGGTGGGTTGGATGGGATCTTCGATTAATCTAACCTTAATTATAAATCTCGGATTTGAACCCGAAAATGAAGAAACTTTTTTATAAGGGGTGCTTTCCCTGAAATAGACTCGCGGCACAAATCCAAATCAGTCGGACCAGTTGGTACCGGATGGCTAAACCAAAAAAATGAAGTAACAGGAGCCCAGAAATTCTGGTTTTAGATGTAATAATCTGAGAGTTCTGAACGCATTTTATGTAATAAATAAAAATTTCAAGACATTGCGTGCCCTGAAGTTGAGTGCTTACCTGATCCCATGATTGAAATAAATAAAGTGCCAAGTGCTAACGCTTAATCCATTGCTTGAAATGAATCTTTATTTACTTTCACGAGTTCTGAATAGAGGAACAGTGGGTAATTTATTTAACAATTGTTCAAAGTTCACGCTGGGAGATGAAGACATAGACAGCGGAGTAAAAGCCCAACCATAATATTCGTGGGCCTACTCATTCGCTCTGATCATATGTTTTTGTTCTTTCATAGGACTTGCATCAAATGTTGATATAACTTGCAGTTCATGACTTTTATTTTCTTCTCTCTTTTTCTTTTTTCTTAAGCAATAATTTTCAATCCATGCTATTGTTTAGGTTATGTGATTTAGCTTCCCACAATCGACTATGTAATAATTTGTATTATCCAGCCAAATGTGAAATCATCACCAATTAGCCCTACAATTTCCCCAGCTCGGTCGAACGATAAATATTTGTCTCGAAGTTTTGAAGTATTTTTTCCATAGTTATATCTCTATTTCTATTAACAAGCTATCTTCGCCTTAGTTCTACTTACAAGTTTGTGTTTGGCTCAAAAGTTATCAAGATACTTTGCAAACATAAAATAATCAAAATAAATGAGGGTAAGTCGTAATCAAATATAATAAGACTTAGAGATAAAAATAATATTGTTCAAGTAGATCTGATGATATTGGGAGAATATCTTTTTAGAGAAAGAGAGAGTTGTATTATTCGAGAATAATTATACACCCTTTACAGTAGTATGGTCTCCTTTATATAGTAGGAGACCCTCCTCGAAATAATAAAATAGTACAAGAGTATGTAATATCCCTTTAGTGGGGGGGGGGGGGGGGGGGAGCGCATTTAAACGACGTCGTTCCTATCATCACGCCTAACTCGTGGTACATCCGCTGGTCGTACCTACAGATGCGGAGACATCGAGGGTCGAATTCGACCCCATACAGATTGTCCCTATGTCCGTTGGGGACGGAACTGCAAACCTCATTTTGTGAGAATTTGACCTTAATCGAAGGCGTATTCGACTAGAGGAAGAATCTTTATTAAATAGGATGCCTCCCAAGCGTCGAGGGGCTAACCGTCATATTCTCAATCGACTTTGCCTCGTTGCATACTTTCGTTTAGTATTCCTTACAGCTATTCTCCAATCACCCGAAAGCAGTGGCAAGGCGGACATTGATTTTGCAGAAAGGCTAGCTGCCTTGCAGGGACGGCGGGAGAGGCTAGGCGAGACTTAAAGGCTGTAGCGAACAACCATCTGGTAAGAGGTTTTTCCAGAAAGCAAAAGTGAATGAGATGAAACATATGAGATTGTTGGGCTGCTGACGCATGACTTCCTCTTTAGAATGACGTCATCGCCCGCATGCGTCATTATTACACCTGTTCCCGAGACGGTTCAAAGGGTGATTTGACGTTCGATTTCCCACACCCGTTTTGAATTATGCCTCTTTGAGTTTCGTGCCACCCAACCCTATAAATAAGGGAAGGGTTTAGCCCGATTTAGCTTTCGATCCCTTTGCAAACACTTCATGGCTTCTTTCTTTATTTTCCTTCCCAAATAATCGTTCTTTCATTTGGGACTCCTCTATTTCTTAGAAGTCACACTTCACGGTGTTCATACCTTATTTATTGAACGAAAACCATGGCAAAGCGCCGCCAAGATAACAAAAAGGCTAAAGACACTGCCTATCTAGGGTACCGCCTTCCTCCGGCGGCAAAGAGGGGGAAGTGGAAAAGGCTCTTGTTCCTCTTACCGTGGATAATGTGTTACCGAAAAAACTTCTCGTTCGGGGTGACTTCAAAAGGCCCTGCCCCGCTCTTCCTTGGGAATACAGTAAAGTGATGCAAAATTATTTGAACGACCTTCGTGTGGCATATAACATTCTGGCTCATATGGAAATGGTTCCGGAGGGAACGGATTACACAAACATTCATAGACCGGGATACTTCACATTTTATGAATATCCATTCTTGATCGGTTACAGTCTCCCCATTTATTCTTTAGCGGAGGAGTTTTTCTTATTTTGTAACATGTGCCCGACCCAGCTCACCCTATATACCTTGAAGGTGTGCAGGATTCTGACTACGTAGGCGGAGCGGGCGGGATCGAAGTCTTTGTTCATCATCTTTTGCACTTGTTTAATACCTGTTGCCTAGAGGTACTATGTTACACTTGAAGAGCTGTAGATCGAATGCGTTGGTAGTCAAGACTGATGACAAATCCAGCTGTGGCTTCTAGCGTAGGTATTTTTTCATCAGAATGGAACATGTGGTGTCCAACCCTCATGGATTTCCATAGAAATGGAATTCAGAATATAAGTACCTCCGTTTGTCGAATTTCTTGTTTGTATGCGGCCTTGACAACCCTGACCATTCGGCCACTGTGATTTTTATTTATTTGTAGCAAGGGCCTCTCCGCCCCCGATTTATCAACACTATTAGACAATGGGTGGCTAAGTTACTGCCTTATATGGAGGAGTGTCGTACCTGGTCCGCATTTTCAACATTACGGCCCTACTGGACCATCAGGTAATTCTTTGTCTTTTGTTTGAAAGTTCCTTTAGGCTTTAACGACTGACTTAATGACTGAACTGCTTGTGTTGTAGGTCGAAGCACTCCCAGGAATAGAGCCGTTGTTTTAGCCTCAACTAGGTCGGATACCGATTGTGACAGTGAAGACCTAGTTTGTGATTCGAACCGTGAAGGTATTTTCGTGGATTCCCTGCAGGAGGTTGCGCCTGTGACGGCGGCTGCTAGCGAAGTGACCCCTCCAGTATCGTCTCCGCAACCCGTGGATGAAACTTCTGAGAGCGAGGAGCCACCACAGAGAAAAAAGCAGAAATTGATAACGGGCAAGTCGGTGGTGACTGAGGACGAGTGAGTTAGCACGCCCCGCCTAGCGCCTAGGCCTATTTTCATGGCCGATGCTATTCGTTTGGGGAGGTCGACCCCTCAAGTGAGCACATCCACCGAGGCCAGCCCAGTACGAGTCACGGAAGGTGGTTCGAGTCCGTCGTTGGCGAGGTGGGCATCGACGTTGAGGAAGCGGACCCTGAGACTGCCCATGAAGATATGGGTGGGGTAGCAAGGGGTCAGACCCATGTGGAGATGACGGCGGGCGGATCCAATCGCCGAATTATAATCCAGGGAGGCTACAATTTATAACAACACAGTGAGCAGGCGGCAACAGACATGACCCTATTGTGTGCTGCCAACGATCTTTAGATGCTGAGAGGCGTCAGTGACGGGGAGCTATCTCGAAGGGTAGTCGGCGCGGCTTTGTAGGTAACTTTCCATTTTCCTTGCATGTCGTGAGGCTAGTATTGATGCGCACTGGCTCGTCTCTTTATTTTCTCTTCTTTTTTTAGACTCTTATCTTGGAGGTAGAGCGGAGGCGACGTGCACAATGGAAGGCAACCATTTTTAACAAAGTGGCAAAGAAATACAAGAAGTTCCGCGCCAAGCATCTGACGGTGGTGGATTTTCTCAAGCAGGACCCCAAATTTTGGGTGTTACGTAAGGGTCTTGAGCAGTCGGAGGAGCAGTTAAAGCACATAGCGGCCACTAGAGATGACTGACGAGGGGTTGATGGAGGCGGTGACTCAGAATAGTGAGCCGGAGTCACTCCTCAAGTCGAGGGAAGATGAATTGGAGCTTAGCCGTGGAGTAGCGGCGGAGATCGCTGACTTGCACCGTATGGTTGTAGATTTGACTGCCGAACTTGAGGCCAAAGCGGCTAAAATTAAAGCTATTGAGTTGCCTGCCTTATCGAGGCCTGGGGACGCATGCTGGGATGCTCACGAGATGTGGGTATATGCGGAGGCCCGATTGGATGTGCTTAAGGAATATCTTAATGCGGGTTGCGCTACTGAGGAGGAGGTTCAAAGGCAGCGGCACGTGGCTCGTGCCGCCCACGCTACGTGTGGGTACAGTTCTGACTCCCCTGATCAGGGGGGGCTATACCTCGAAGGACATCAACCGGCTTGAGTCTGACTCTTGGTATAGCATAGCTTATCGCCCCGGATGCGACGATGGACTGGATGGCGGACAAACCGGGGGCAACGGCCAGGATGCAAAGCTCCTTCCAACTTATATATACTTGTATATACTTTACTTATTTTTTGAATGTAATAGGGACCCTTTACAAGGTCGGATGTAAATATATTATTTGATGATAGTGAATATCATACTTTTGTTGCTATTCCTCTCCTTTTGTCCCTTTGTTTTTGGCACCTTATTTCTGCCGAGCGGGTACTCGTTTACTTATAGAAATTTTGTTGTCTTTCTGAACATTTTCTAAGTATTATCCGCCGATAGAGTGCGGCTTCTGTCAGAGCACTTATCTATCGCGGTCAAACTAGGTCGACACTAAATTGCGGTGGCCTTGGCCGATAATGATATTATTTCGATTATTGCCGAAGTGTCATTCGTCGTAGTCGAGCTAAGTCGACGCCTAATGTAACTTCGACCGTCGTCGAGTTATTTTCTTGTCGTATTCAAGCTAGGTCGACGTTCTAACGGCAATGACCCTAGCTAATAATGGTATTATTTTGACTATCGTCGAAGTGTCATTCGTCTTAGTCGAGCTAAGGCGACGCTTAATGTAACTTCAACCGTCATCGAGTTATTTGCTTGTCGTAGTCGAGCTAGGTAGACGTTCTAACGGTGATGGCCTTAGCTGATAATTATATTATTTTGACTATCGTCGAAGTGTCGTTCATCGTAGTCGAGCTAAGCCGACGTTTAATGTAACTTCGGATGTCGTCAAGTTATTTGCTTGTCGTAGTCGAGCTTTGTCGGCACATTATGGTGATGGGCATAGAATGTAATAATGTTACTTCGACTGGCATCGAGTTATTTATTGTCCATGGTCGAGCTTTGTCGACACTTTATGGCAATGGCCTTAGTCTGTAATAATGTTCGACTGGCGTCGAATTATTTATTGGTCGTGGTCGAGCGACTGGTATGATAAACTTGGTCACAGATACTTCCAGGTGTCCCCCCCGCCACCTCGTTAAAAACCTTCCCGAGAAAACCCAATTGGGACAAAACTCAGGTAAGGGAAAAAGAGTACGACTCGGGAGACGCCTTTTAGAAACGGAAGTACTTGAGGTGGGCGATGTTCCAGTTGTTTTGGAGTGTTTTTCCTTCCATTGTTTCCAACTGGAACGCCCATTTACTTGTTGCCGCTCTGATTTTGTATGGTCCTTCCCAATTGGTGCCCAGTTTTCCTTCACTCGGATTCTTTGATGCCAATGTTTTGGCTTTGAGGACGTAGTCTCCCACTTTGAGAGACCTTATTTTGGCTTTCTTGTTGTAGTACCTTTCAACCTGTTATTTTTGGGGCGCCATTCTTATGTAGGCCATATCCCTTCTTTCCTCGGCCTAGTCGAGGTCTTGAAGTCTATTCGTGTCGTTCTCTGCTCCGCTGGTGTGTGAATACCTCAGGCTTGGTTCTCCGACTTTGACGGGTATGACCCCGTCGGTTCCAAAGACCAGCGAGTATGGTGTTTATCGCGTGCTGGATTTGGGCATGGTCCAATATGCCCATAACACTTTCGGTAGTAGCTCGGGCCATAGCCCTTTGTCTCCTTAGTATTGTTTTGTTGGAATATTCTGCTTGGCCGTTGGCAGCGGGGTGATATGTTGTGGAGAGTATTCACTTAATGTGTCATTTCTCGAAGAACTTTATCATCTTTTTGCCAATGAATTGTGGACCGTTGTCACATGTGATTTCTTTGGGGATGCCAAAACGACATATGATGTTTTCCATATGAAAGCAATGACTTTCTGTTCGCGTATCTGTGCGTATGCACCTGCTTCCACCCACTTGGAAAAATAGTCAGTTAAAACTAACAAAATCATACGTTTCTGCATCCCGCTGTTAGGGGGCCGACTATTTCCATCCCCCATTTGATGAAGGGCCATGGTGAGGTGACTGAGAGTAGAGGTTCTCCCGGTAGGTGCATCATGGCACATACTTTTAGCATTGTTTGCACCGATGAACGTACTCTTCTGCCTCTTTTTTCATAGTGGGCCAGTAACAACCGGCTAGGATGATACATCGGACGAGGGCACGATTATCTGTGTGGGTGCCACAGCGACTCTCATGTACCTCTTCAAGCACTTGCCTCGTTTGGTGCGGCCCTAGGCACTTGACTAGGGGTCCGCCAAACGTCCTCTTGTAGAGGTCGTGGTTTATTAGGTAGTACCGGGCGGCTTGTATGCGGAGCTTCTTTTCTTTTTATCAAGTGGGAGTGTCCCGTCCTACGGATAGGATACAAACTGGTTGCACCAGTTCCAAGTCAGTTTTATAGAGTACCCCAGTATGATCGATGGCTCAATGGAGGAGGGTGACCACACTTTCTCTGTTGATGTTTTTAGCGGCCGCAGCCAGTTTTGCTAAGCCGTCTGCTTCGATGTTCTGTGCCTTCGGAATTTTCTCAAAGCGGTACTCATCGAACTCAGTCATTAATTTTTAGATTTATGATTGGTACTTTTGTAGCCTCTGCTCCTTCATTTGGTAAGTCCCAGTGACCTGGTTCACTACGAGTTAGGAGTCGCAATGGAGAATGAGCCGCCGAGCTCCGTATTTGACGGTTAATTTCATACCTACAATCACAACTTTGTATTCGGCCTTATTGTTAGTCATCTCAGGGTATCGTATGGACAGGCGAATTGTTTCGCCCGTGGGGACTTCTAGAACAAGTTCCAATCCCGATCTCGAGGCATTAGATGCGACGTCAGTTTAGAGAGTCCACATGTCGGCGTTGGAGGTGGGGTGCCAGTTTCGCCTTCGGCTGTATCTCTGTGCTAAAATCAACGAGTCGGCAAGTACCTGCGACTTGATGGCAGTTCTTGGGTGGTATGAGATGTCGTGCTCGCTGATCTCTATGGCCCATCTGGCGAGCTTTCCTGACAATTCAAGCTTATGTACGACGCTCCTTAGGGGGAAGGTCGTCACTACTTTTAGGGGGTGCCACTGAAAATAGGGTCTGAGCTTCTGTGATGTTACTACAAATGCCAAAGCCAATTTCTCAAGTGTGGGTACCGTGTTTCACCATCCACTAGGGTTTTGCTAATATAATAAATGGGAGATTGCGTACCTTCCTTTTCCCGGACGAAGATCGCGCTAACAGCAACTTTGGATACCGCCAGATATACTAGAAGGGGCTCGCCTGGGTTCGCTTTGACCAGAAGTGGTGGAAAAGATAGATATGCTTTCAATTTTCTCAAGGCTTTGATGCATCCCTCGTTCCAGTGTAACCCGTTATCTTTCCGCAACACGTTGAAAAACTTGTGGCACCTGTCGGAGAACCGTGAGATGAACATGGATAAGGTGGCTATTCCGCCAGTTAGCTTTTACCTATTTTTTGATGTTCAAAATCTTAGGTAGTGCGTCTATCGCTTTGATCTAGTCTGGGTTGACCTCGTCACCTCGTTGTGATACGAGGAAACCCAAGAACTTTCTTGAGGCCACACCGAAGGCATATTTTTCCAGCTTCAGCTTCATCCCGTACTGTCTCAGTATTTTGAAGGCTTCCTTCAGATGACCGATGTGGTCTTCTTTCTTTGCCGACTTTACCAACATATCATCGATATAGACTTGCATGGTCTTACCGAGTTGTTCCTTGAACATTTTGGTGACTAGTCTTTGATATGTTGCCCCTACATTTTTAAGTCCGAAGGGCATCACCTTGTAGCAATTCGTCCCTTGGTGGGTGATGAAAGTTGTCTTTTCTTGGTCCTCCTCGGCCATCATGATTTGATTGTAACCGGAGTAGGCATCCAAGAAGCTCAGTAGTTCATGTCCTGCGGTGGAGTCGATCAGTTGGTCGATATAGGATAGTGGGAATGAATCCTTTGGGCATGCCTTGTTTAGGTCAGTGAAATCTACGTACATTCTCCATTTCCTATTTTTCTTTTTGACCATGACGACATTGGCGACCCACTGGGGGTACTTTGATTCTCTGATGGAGCCATTAGCCAACAACTTACCCACTTCTTCGTTGACTGCCTCATTGATTGCGGCGTTGAATTTTCTCCTAACCTGCCGCACAGGCGGGTGACGTTCAACTTATGAGTGGCGATGTCTTTCGGAATTCCTGGCATATCTGAATTGGAGAAAGCAAATAAATCTATATGGTTAGTTAAGAATTCATGGTACTTACTTGGATCATCGAGGCCGTGCCCAATATAGGCCTTTTTTGGGTAGTTAGTGCCATCTAATTGGACCAGGTCGAGATCCTTGACTGTCGCTTTACAGGCTTCCATGACGTCGGGGTCTCTGATGGCTTTTGTCATCGGGTTGACCTTAGTCCCCTACATGATTGATTGTTATGCTTTTGTACTCGCTCCCTTCGGCTGTTTGGTGTGGGCGCAATCTTGAGTTATTGGGTAGCATTCTTTTGCGGTGTGAGGCGCGCCCTGAACGCTAAATACTCCTCAGGGGGTGGGGAATTTAATCACTAGCTAAAATCTCGAGGGGACTGCTCGCATGGTATGTATCCAAGGACGTCCTATGATTGCGTTGTATGTTGTTTCTTGGTCCATCACGTGAAAGGTGGTCTCTAATGTGACTCTTCCCGCCAAAACTGGCAACACTATTTCTCCAGAGGTCCGTTCCACTGCATTATTAAAACCTGTCAGTGTTATGCAACGCGATATTCTTATCTTCGAGTCTCATTTGCACGAGGATCCTTGGATGGATAATACATGCACCGCTTCCGTCGTTGACCATGATCCATTTAACGTCACTATCGGCAATACGTGAAGTTATAACAAGAGCGTCATAATGAGGAAAAGACAAATCGTCGGCATCAGAACTGCCGAAAGTGATACTATCTTCGAGGTCGTTATACCGTTCATGGGCGATTATTTGCTTCAGTTTATGCTTGGTGGTGAACTTGATATGATTGATTATTGAGACGTCGCCGTCTCCGACGATCATATTTATGGTGCTCGTGCTGGGTAAGGTGGCTTCGGTGGCCCCTAGGGTTGTACCCGCTCGCATGCGAAGTTGGCATTCCCTTTGTCGCTGAGTAGTTCCCTCAGGTATCCTTGATTCAGCATCCTGACTAGCTCTTGCCGTAGGCCTATGCAGTCCTCGGTTTTATGTCCTCGTTCCTGATGGAATTCACACAGGACGTTTGAACTTCTTGTGGTGGGGTATGATTTCATCTTCTGTGGCCACTGCAGCTTGGTGCCTAGATTCTCCAGTGCGTACACTATTTATGAAGGAGACACACAAAAGTTATGGGCAAATAAATAAAGGGCATACCTCTTTCATTCCGGAGTGGAGCGACATGTCGCTGCAGCGCATCCGTGTGTCTTGGAGGTGGCGAATGGGAAGATATTACATAAGATTAGTGCATTTCTTTGTTAAAACGTGGGAGTTGCTCCCGCCTCCCCTCGATGTGTCGATCCCTCCTTGCTTCCGAGTATATGATTTTTAACTGTTGGGTTGGCCCGTTAAGGTTATCCTTGTCTGCTCGCACCTCAGCACAGTTGGCGTTGTGGATCTCCTCCCATGTTGTAGAGGGATATTTCATGAGGCGGCTTAGTAGCTTTTTGGTCACTCTTGAACAATCTCTGTTCAACCCATTTTGGGAAGCTGCGACCGCCATACTTTCCGGTACATTTGGTAAGCTCATCCTTACTCTGTTGAACCTTGCTAGGAAGTCCCTGAGTCCTTCTCATGCGGTTTTCCTAATGGCAAAAATATCATTAACTCTAGCTTCTGCTTTCTTTGCTCTTGCATGAGCAGTGACAAACTTATCCGCCATTTCCTCGAACGTTGATATCGTTCTAGATGGTAGTTGAGAGTACCATGTTAGAGCCCCTCCTGTCATCGTCTCGCCAAACTTCTTCAGCAACACGGATGGTACTTGTTCTCTCGAAAAGTCGTTTCCCTTCACAGTAGTTACATAACGGATCAGATGATCCACGGGATCTGCAATCACGTCATATATCCTTAAGTAAGGTGGCATCTTGAAGGTTTTCGGGATGGGGTGAGGGGCTGCTTCTTCGGTGTATGGTTGTTCAACGAACCTTCCCACGTCGCACTTTGGCAGCAACTTGGGAGCACTGGGGATTTTGTCCACTCTTCCTTATGTTCCTTCATTTGGTCTGGAGGTGCGCTAGTCTCATTCTCCATTTCTTCCATCTTCTTGAGAACGAATGCAAGTGTACTTTCGCTGGTGGTGGCTTCGATGTGGGTATTGTTTGTTCATGCAACAGCAGTTTCATCGGTGGTGTGGCGATATCCATCACCGATGAGTTTCTCATATTACTTTGGGGTGGATTTTCGAGCAAGCTACCTAGAGTGTTCATCAACCACTCCTCTAGTAGCCTCTTGACCATTAGGGGTGGCGTTTCTTTGACCGCAGAGATTGATGCCCCTTTTTCGTGCAAGATTGTCAGGTTTTCAGATGGAGAGGGTGAGATCTCTCCACCCTGTGTAATAATAGGTGTTGTGTTCAAAGTACACTCCTCACCGGCCTCGTTGAGAAGGTCTATGAGGTTGGTTGCAATGCATGTTATTATTTCATTCTCGCGTTATTTTATACCATCTTTTGTTTCTGTGTGGTGTAGGGGATGGTGGTTGGTTGTTCTCTAGGTGCAAAACTATGATTTTGATTCTCGAATTCCCCACTGACGGCGCCAAATTGTTTGACTCAAAAGTTATCAAGATACTTTGCAAGCATAAAACAATCAAAATAAATGAGGGTAAATTGTAATCAATTATAATAAGACCTAGAGATGAAAATAATATTGTTCAAGTAGATCTGGTGATACTGGGAGAATATCTTTTTAGAGATAGAGAGAGAAAGAGAGTTGTATTATCCGAGAATAATCATGCCCCCTTTACAGCATTAGGATTTCCTTTTTATAGTAGGAGACCCTCCTCGAAATAATAAAAATAATACAAGAGTAGGTAATATCCCCTTAGTGGGGGCGTCGAATTTAAACAACATCGTTTCTATCCTCATGTCTAACTCGTCGTAAATCTGCTGGTCGTACCAACTAATATGGAGACGTCAAGGTCGAATTCGACCCCATACAGTTTGGGAATAAACAAGAATGGAAAATCAAGAGATGAGACATTCTTTCAATCTGAACTTTGATTATCTTTCAGTACGCAGTGGAAAAAGAAATTAATTGCCTAGTCAACAAACTTCTTACTTCTCTCCTTAATTATTTTTCCCTTTTATCTGCACCTCTTTAATGGATTAATCTTCTTCAAGTAGTACGATTTTTCTCCTTGTGGTTATTTTCATGGGAATCATGATTGTCAACCGAACTCGTGTGTGAGATAATCACTAATTTTTCAAGAAATATTAAATTCTTGAACCTTTTATTGCAGCAATACAATGAATTTGTGCTAATAACGTCAAAGTTTGAGACCATCAAATTTAAATCCATATCTGGTCGTAACACCGGGCATAAAAAAAGCTGAACACTAATCAGAAAACTTAATGCCAAAAAATCATGCATTAAAAAAACCAAATTATACTTAATAAAAAATAAGATGAAAAAACACATTATGAGTGTGCAACCAATTTCTTTTTGTCAAGTGACTGATGAAAAGACTATTTGTTTTATTTTTAGTTAATTTTTCACACCAATGATCCCTTCAGTAGATGATGTTTCAACTGTGGGCACTCTTCTCAGTTCCCTCAGGTTGTCCACTAGAGGATGCTGCTTCTATTTTAGGCACTGCCGATGAATTTTCATTACCTTCCTCAGTGTGCCCATTGGAGCATTCTTCAATTATAGGCATTGCTGATGCATTGTCACTGGGCTTAAGCAATGGCACCCTACTCACAGACACTGATTTGGACAGGCTGATTGAATCACCTATATTGGGCTTGGGCTCCACAATCTCATCTGTTTTGTACTTGTACCAAGAGGCCCAAAATAGGTAGTTCAGAAAGTTGAGCCCACTAAGAATAGCCAAGAACCAATAGAAGAGGTGCAAATTATTCTGATCTAAGTCTAAGCCCACTAACCATCCTTTCTTGCTTGGTGCTCTTCTTTTTGTCACTGAATTGATAATTTCTACAAGGACACTACTCAAGAAGTAGCCCAAAGAAATTGAAATCCATGTAAATGAAGTGGATAAGGACCTCATTCCAGCAGGTGCTTCTTTGTAGAAAAATTCAAGTAAGCCCACTAAAGTAAACATGTCAGCTATTCCAAAAATAGCATATTGAAATCCTAGCCAAGCTAGATGAATAGGCTTCAATGGATTTTTCAAGGAATGGTGCTTTCTTTTGATCTCAACTAAAGCAGCCACAGCCATGGATACGATCGATAGGACTAGCCCGACACCAACACGTTGGAGTTGAGTGATCCCTGAGGGATGTTTGGTGATTTTTCGAGCAAAGGGGACGAAGAACATGTCATAAATTGGGATGAGAATACACATAAAGATTAATGGGATCGCGGGCACTGAGGGTGCTGGTACCTCGAACTTTTTAATAAAACGGTTCATTCGATAGCCTTGTGCTACTGAGAATGTTTGGAGTTGGGCCATACATGTGTTCATTATAATTGTACTAGCTATGATAGGTAACATTCTTGTTAATACTTTCACTTCTTCAACTTGTGTCACAGTACAAACTGTCCATGGGGTGGCTTCAACAGTTTTAGGAAGGATTGCAGCTTTGTCTAAGAACCTGCTTAATTCACAATATTATAACAACAGTTAATATACGTATAACACATAAACAGAAACGTTAATCCACACGACCTGACGACGTCATTATAGAGCCATTAGGAATTATGTAAAGGTCATGTCTTTGTGCATAAAATTGGCAAAACTAGTTCTAGTCAATGACGTCTAGAACTATCACCTTTCTAATTAGAATGTTAAGATAAAAAGAAAAGAGTTGAAAATAACAAGAAGAAAATGAATGCATCATGCATGATTGGAAGATCTAGTGTAGTGTGTGAAACCTTTTAGAAATGGCAAACTTTCTCTTGGAACTATGACGCCCTTTTTGGCTTTAACAACAACAACTCCCAGTATACTCCCATCAGGTGGGGTCTTGGAAAGGTAATATGTAGACAAGCATTACCCCTACCCGAAAGAGCAGAGAGGCTGTTGCCAATTTAATGGAAGAAATTAATTATATTTTTGAAATGGACCTAAAAATTTTATGCAGTGGGTTCCCTTTCTCACCTTCCCTCTTGCTTTCATCTCTTTAAACCAAGTTGGATTTTCATTAAAAATAAATATATACTCAACAAATAAGATTGAAAACACTGTCTTTTCTTAGTATTCATCAGAGAATCAAAGTAACATCACCTGAATTGTTTAGTATGTGCAAGTTTTTGCTGTGACGAGTCTGATTCTTTATCATTAATCTCATACAGCTCGTCAATATTTTCTGGTATCTGCAAATTTCGGTTTTTGATTGCTACAAAGATGACCTGAAAAAACCATCAAGTTTAAGCCCTCAGGTTTTTATCATTAATTACTTTCAGGCACATATAATAAGAAGAGACTAATATAAACCTGGAAAATTCTAGTAAGAGGGCTTCCAGCAGGACGTTGAAGGCGCAAGAAAGGCTTTCCAAAGGCAAAGAAAATAAAACCAAGTGCAGTACCAACCAAACTGATGAGAAAACCTTTCCACCAAGCTTTAACTGTACTAACATAGACAACAAACGTAACTCCAAAAGCCCCACCAATCACAGAACTAAGCAATACCAAATTGAAGTATCTTCCCAGAGCCTTAGCCTCTTTTGGATCCTTCTGATCAAATTGGTCAGCACCCAATGCTGGCAATGCTCCCTTAACCCCACCACTTCCTAATGCAAAGCAGCAAAGTGATGCATACAAGAATACAGCTTTCCATCGTGATATGCAGTTTGGCACCACGCACTCTGGTTGCAAACTTTTATAATGTGCTTGAATTGTTATCAATGCAAATGCCTACAATCATCATCATCATCATTAACTATTACTCCTATCATTTTGAGAGTCTTGAGTATAATTTGGTAGGAGGATAGCGTAACTGATAAAATTGTTGCTATATGATCAGGAGGTCACGAGTTCGAGCCGAGGAAACAACCTCTTGCAGTAATGCAGGATAAGGCTAAGTACAATAGATCCTTATGGCCGAACCTCGCCCATAGCGATAACTTAGTGCATCAGGTTGCTTTTTCTTTTTTATGTATAATTTGGTAGGATGGAAGGCACTCTTAAAAAAAAACGTTTTCTATAGTCTTGTATGTAATTTGGTAGGACGGAAGGCATTTTAAAATAATAATAAAAAATTTAAAAATATTTTTTGGTGTTTGGTTGGTAAGTGAAAACTATCTTTTAAAAGAATTATAATTTAGATTAATAATATTAGGAAATCAGACATATGTAAGCGTTAAGGTACAACAACAACAACAACCCGGTATAATTTCACTTAGTGGGGTCTGGGAAGGGTAATGTGTACGCAGACCTTGCCCCTACCCTTGGGTAGGGAGGCTGTTTCCAAATAGACCCCCGGCATCCTTCCCTCCAAGAACTTCCCACATTGCTCTTGGGGAGACTCGAACTCACAACTTCACAACCTCTCGATTGGAAGCGGGGTTTGCTTACCATCAGAGCAACCCCTCTTGTCCATTCAAAAGTGATCGAGGAAAACCATTTTCTCCCTTTTGATGATATTTTTTAATTACCAAACACCAAAAAATCATGACGTCTCATTGAAAAACATTTTATTGGAAAGGTGCTCCTGTCATCCGAAACATACCATAACACATTGGTTAGACTTTCTCTTTTCTTCAGGTGAATAACTTAATTATCTTATTATAAAATGTAGATATAGAAGCTAAAATCTTAACTTACTAGAATTTCGAAGGGTCCAAAAATTAGAACAGTATGGTATCTGTTGATGTAAGTATCCGAAATGAAGCCACCAAGAATGGAGAGCAAGAAGGTTGAGCCCATCAAGTTAGTGAGAGTATTAGCTGAGCCAGTGAGGTCAAATCCCATCACAAAACTGAAGTATAATCCAAAACTCACCATGATTGCAATAAACCCCATGCTTTCTAATCCAAGCAAACCTATAAAAAGTTTTGGCTAATCAAAACCAGGTACATGATTAACAAGTTCTTATATTATACATAAATTGGAAAAATTCTTACCATAGATGAAGGTGGCAGCTCTAAATCCACCTTTTCCTTTAGTTTTGCTTGAAGTCACAGAATTATACTCTGTGCTTTTACACTCCTCCTAATAGCACACAAAACAAATTTAAAAACATCATTATGGCATTAATTTAGTGTTTTTTTTGTTACAGAAAATGGAAAGCAAGCACTTACCATGGCTGCAGAAAGTTGAGACGATTGGCAGTAAAAGCCAAAGTATTTTGTAGGACTTTGGTTTAGATAGATGACGATTTAGAGCTATAATACGAAGAATATAAAGTAGAAAAAACCTTAGAGGGGGAACGTTGCATGTAACGTCCATGGCATAAAATTTATCGCGCGCTTTCTTGTTGTGAGAGAACGTCACTTTCATTCTTTTTCTCCTTGGTTCGCCTTCAATGTTCATGATTAAGATGTGCGTGGCTAGCATCTAACTTGGGGATTACTTTCACTCGGACAAATGACAATGCCCATTACAACAATAACAATTATTCAGTATAGTCCCACAAAGTGGGGTTTAGGGAGGGTAATATGTAGAAGGGTCTTACCCCTACTCGAAAGGGCAGAAAGATTTTTTTTAATCGACCCTCGGCTCAGTGAAGATTGTATTAATGGATACTATATAATATATTTGGGTTGTGGGCGCACTTCACTTAAGTATCTATTGTTTTATTAACTTATAACTCTCTCATTTCAGCCAAACAACCTTGTTTTCTCAGTTGAAATATATCCTTATACTTCTTTGTTTGTTTTATGGGTGTGATTTGGGGGTTGAGCTATTGCTTCCAAAAGATAATTTGGCTCTACTATGCTAGAGTTGGCCGGAGAAATGAAGAAATTCTATTTTGTGCCTCACATTCCACCTCGTCATATTAATGTGAGGCCCTTGATTATCTGACAATTGGATTCATGGGTCCCATTTATTTATTTTAAAGATAAAACTAAAAAAGGCAATTTAAATGTCACACCATTGTTACCTAAGGACAAAAATAAGTAATAACATACTAACCAAAATGGTAAGAAAACACTAGCCAGTTTTTGGACTAGTAATTAAAAAAATAGCTAGCGTTTGTAAATTTATTAAAAAATAGCCACTATTTTGCTGCAATACGGAAAGTTACAGCATAATATACTGGGAGATTGGTGTACCTTTGTATAAACTTCCAGCATATTATGCTTGAACTCCAACACATAGAAAGTTTCAGCATAATATACTAGAGATTGGATCACCTGCATATGAACTTCCAGCATATTATGCGGGACCAGTATATTATACTAGAACTCTAGTATATTATACTGGAAGTCTAGTATATTATATTGGAACCCCATTATATTATGCGGGAATACTTTTCGGATTTTGAACAGTGATTTCATTAAGATATATCTTTACATAAAAAGTGGCTAAATTTCAATTATTTTTGAAACTATAGCTATTTTTCAATTACTACTTGTAAATCTTGTTATTTTTGAATTTCGCCTGAAAATATATGCATTTAAAAAGCTAAGCCTTCTGATCGGCACAAGAATTTTCCTTTACTTGTATTGAAGAAGAAAATCCAAATAACCTCCAAAGAATTGATGTGGAGGATTTACATGATGATGACGATACAAACTTCAGTTAAGCAATCTATGTCACGATCCAAACTAAATCCGTTACGATGGCGTCTATCGTGGAAATAGGTCAACCTCAACTCAACAAAAATCCAACACCCCAATACTAAGATTGAAAATATTTGCGGAAAAATTCTATCATTTTAAATAAACTGATTAAAACATAGAAGAAATATGACTCATAACACAATACAACCAGCCCAAAACTAGGGTGTCACAGAGTACATGACGTACAAGAACGTATGCATGCTTTCAGTTAAATAGACAACTTAAAATAGTTAAACATAGCAGGTAGGAATATGGTAAGGAGATATTACTCTGCTACATCCACATGCCAATGCACATATTATATGTAATGCATCATGCTGAGTGCCTCATCTGCAATCTCATATGCTCGTCCGCTCAGTACTCTATATGGCACATGCGGCTTAGGGAACATCGATCCCAGAATATATACATCTCTGATAGCAGTCACTCAGTACTAAGGAAGGGCAATCTAGCCATATGGAGAAGATCCATCTCCAGATAATGATAATAACCTCACAACCACTCGGTACTATATATAGCTCATACGGACCAGGGAAGATCCATTCTGGAATATATACATCACTGACTATTAGTCTCCAGTACTGAGGAAAAATAGGCCAATCCTGCCTTATGGAGAAGATCCATCTCCATATAACGGAAGATCCATCGCTGAATATAATCAACCGCTCTCACTGGGGTGTGTTACAGACTTCGGAGAGGCTTCTTCAACCCAAGCGCTATTAGAATTATCAACATAACCATTGTAGCGTGTAGCCCGACTCAATAACTATCACTCATAATCAGGCTCTCGGACTCACTCAGTCGTCACTTTCTAGTCTCACCACGGGCTCACAAATGCCATGAAACTAGACCAGAACAATGATATTGTTGATACCCAATTTTTTCCTGTATATTTTATATGCAAATTTCTTTTCAAGAAATAACGTACAAGAACGTATGCATGCTTTCAGTTAAATAGACAGCTTAAAATAGTTAAACAGAGCATGTATGAATATGGTAAGGAAATATAACTCTGCTACATCTACATGCCAATGCACATATAGTATGTAATGCATCATGCTGAGTGCCTTATGTACCCACAATCTCATATGCTCGTCCACTCAGTACTGTATATGGCCCATGTGGCCTATGGAAGATTGATCCCAGAATATATACATATCTAATAGCAGTCACTCAGTACTGAGGAAGGACAATCCAGCCATATGGTGAAGATCCATCTCCAAATAATGATAATAACCTCACAACCACTCAGTACTATATATGGCTCATACGGACCAGGGAAGATCCATCCTAGAATATATATACATCACTGACTATTAGTCTCCATTACCGAGGAAAACTAGGCCAATCCATACTTATGGAGAATATCCATCTCCATATGAAGGGAAGATCCATCCCTGAATATAATCAACCGCGCTCACTAGGGTGTGTTACAGACTCCGGAGAGGCTTCTTCAGCCCAAGCGCTATTATATTTATCAACATAACCATTGTAGAGTGCAGCCCGACTCAATAACTATCACTCATAATCAGGCTCTCGGCCTAACTCGGTCATCACTTTCTAGTCTCGCCACAGGCTCACAAATGCCTTGAAACTAGACCAGAACAATGATATTATTGATACCCAATTTTTTCCTGTATATTTTATATGAAAATTTCCTTTCAAATAGCATATGTATGCATATATAAGTATGTCCAAGGGTTTTCTCATTTTCCCTTAAGTTTTAAAAAAGTTAAAACTAAAATTATTTCCCTATTTTATCAATAAAATCCCAATAATTATTCCCTAAATTGTCATTTTGGCAATTCACTTATTGGGATTCTCATATTTATACTAAAATATAGCTAAATAATTTTTGCATTTTTTAACAAATTTATTTAGTATTTGTAAAGCTAAATTACATATAATTACAATACTAGCCTATTTTAAGATTTAATTTGTTTATAATTATAAATTAACCTTATTATTTTTATTTTCTTAATTATATTACTAATTATTTTAGTACCTTTAATGCATTTTCAAAAATTATTTTACTATTTTTATAAAAATAAATAGGGAAAAAGTTGCTATTTAAATCCTAGCCCCATTTATTTCAAGTGTAGCCTTCAATCAACCCCCAATTGAACCCAATTTTAATTTCGATTACCTAGCCCAATTCATAAATCTACCCGACTCACAACCCCTTTTAAAACCCGGCCCGGATTCTCCTTTGAATCCTAGTTGTTGATCTAACATATCAACGGCTCACACTCTTTATTTCCTTTTAATTCCCTAATACCCCCAAAGCCTAATCACTGTCCACCAACTTCCACCTCTGAATCCCTCTTTTCTCTCAATCTCTCTCAGAAACCCTAGCCGCCACCCTATTTCCACCCTAAAGCCACCAGAATCCATGGCTTCCAACGCCATTGGAGTCCGACACCGGCCTCTAATAACTTCCACGCACCTGGTTTTTAAATATTTAAGGCCTGACCAAGAAGAAGCTTGGTCCAGGCTTTGTTTGGATTCAAGTTTTATGGTCGTATCCGGCCTGTCTCCGGCATATCACGGCTGTTCGAGTCTGACCTCGACTTCTGCTACTCAGATCGACGACTTTCCAAGCCTTTCTTACCATTTGTGTTCCTATGAAACTCTAGCTTTTGAGGTTCTTTTTGATTTCTTTAGATCCATTCTAGATTCGTGTTTTCTGTGATCTTTTATAACGGTTTCTCGAGATTTCATTCAAAAACTATGCTTTCAAACCTTTATCTTTTCAATTTAGGGTTTCGTTAAGATGTTTCTCTGATTTTCTTTTTCTCTTGTGTGTTTCTTATTAGTCTCTTCTAGTGTGTTTCTTGTGTGTTTCTTCTACTATGTTTTTCTTCTACCATGTTTTTACGAGTTCTTCTACTGTGTTTCGCATGTTGTTCTTTTACTAAGTTCCTCATGAGTTTCTTTTACTGGAATATGCATGTTAAAGGTATCAGTTCCTTTCTGAGATTTCTGAACTTTGTTTTCGTTAGTATTTCTTCTTGATTTATTTGTTCTCGTCTCTATACTCGATTAATGGTAAAACCTCAAAATTTGGGGGTTTATCTGAGTTTTGAGACCATTGGCTATGTGATTTGCTTGTTCTTCATCTCTGAACTTGTTTGATTTCAAAAACTCTAACTTCTTTGAACCTATTTCGAGTTTCTGAAGTTGTTTCATCTGTTGCTCAATTGAGTTTTGAAATATTTGTTTCAACATTTGTTTCTTTAAACAATTCTTATTTCCTACTAAATTCTTCTAAGGTTTTTATACTGGACCCATTGTATGATATTTGATACTCTCTATTCTCCATTGCTGAGTTACCCTGTGATTACCATGTTCCTATAGTCTACTACTTACTGATTTTGCAATTGCATGATATTTTTTATTTGTTCTAAATTCAGCCTCGCATGCCTAATACTTGTATACTCTTTATATGTGCTGAACTTCCCCTCTAAATGACTTTGATTTTGTTTGAATGATTTCAGACTTCCTTTATGTAAGTCTGATTGATTTCTTTCCTTGTTTGTTGATTTCCTTGTTACTTGGTTTGAGTCAGAAAACTTTTCCTAGTCTTTCTGACTTGGTTTATTCATGGACTAATAATTACAAACCTCAAACTCCTTGATTTACGGTGTACTAACTGATTCTTACCTTATTTTATTTTAACTGTATATTTCAAAACTCTTACCCTAAATAAACTACTATGTATTTATGCCTAATTTCATACTTTGCACAAGATGCCTATTGGATTTCTTTCCTTAAATAATTTTTGCAAATTACCGTTTAAGTCTGAATTCCTTAATTAAAGGAAGTTTTGTATTGATTGATTTTAATTGATACACAGTTTCTTAGAGGTTTTCTTACCTTACTTTTGCATGTTTTCACCATTATAAATACACGACTCTTTCATAAACACATCCATCACTCGTAGTCTTTCTGAACTTACACTTACACTCAAAAGTATTCTCTCTTGTTGTTTGTAGTGTGGTCTGTTTACAAGACCCCTTGCCTGCTTTCTCTCTATTTGCTTATTTGAAATTGGTATGTCCTGATTTAAGGTTTCTACCACCACAACAATGTGTTTATTTACTGTTTTTGAATCCATATATGCTTACTGCTTCTGTATAGGTCAACAGTTACTCTAGCATACTAATTTCGTTTTGCATGTTCTATCATGAATCCCAAACCTCTACCCCTATGTGTTTAAGCTATGGTTTGAGGCATGGCAATACTGCAAATTATTATCCATAATTCAAACTTAATCCCCTGGGATCCTAGCCTCTAATAATGTGTATTCTAGCAGGCTTATAGGTATGCTAGCACTCTCCATTGCTGGGCATGCTTAAAGCCTGCTCTCGCCTAAGGAATTGGCTCTTTACAATCTCACTATTCCCCTTATCCCCTTATGTGTACTCATTTGTAAGTGTTTCTCTCTCCTTTCCACCCTTTTAGAATTCTGTTTCTGCACTTTCACACTCTTCTAGCCTCTAAGTTTTGCCCCCTCTTGTGAGCCTTGTCTTGGGATCCATTGAGCTCTCTCTGAACTTGGACACTTGAGGGCTTGTCCATATTCTAATAATACATTTTGGTGTGAGCATTTCCCAGAGTCCCATTGAGGCTCTTAGGGAACTTTGACACACTCAAATGGGAGAAAGGTTTTGGAGTCCTATTGAGTCTTAGGGAACTTTGACACAATCAAATGGGAGAAAGGCTTTGGAGTCCCATTGAGGATATATATATATATATATATATATATATATATATATATATATATATATATATATATATATATATATATATATATATATATATATATATCGGCTGTACATCGCAGCGATATAGTGCTTGGGCTGTATGAGCCCCTTCGGAGTCCGCACACCCCTAGTGAGCGTAGTCGACTATATTTATGGATCGGGCTACACGTCGCAGCGATATCTAGATTGGGCTACACGCTGCAATGGATACTATATGGTACCTATTGAGTGTGAGTGCTGAGTGTAAGCGCTGATTGGTAAGAGTTGAGTCATGAGTGACTTAGAGGATTGCCCGAGGGGCTATACATACATGTGCATGAGTGATGTTTTACCTGAGGGACCTATTTATGGACTTACTTTTTTTACTCCTCCATAAAGTGAGTTTTTATTGAATATATGGATTTGATTACTACTTTCTGTTGAAAAGGTTAGAATGATATTTTTATCAAAGGATTTTACTAATGTTGGAGTTTAACAAAATGATTTAAAAGATATCCTGTTGGGAACATACTGTGATCATTGTGGTGCTATAATAGACGTGGTTTACGTGATTTCTTATTACTCGGTCTTTATTTACTCTTATTACTTATTGGGTTGGAGTACCCACATTACTCTCTGCACCTTGTGAGCAGATTCAGGTATTTCTGAGCTTGGCAGCAGTTTCATCGGAATTAGCAAGGTAGATGCATGGCAATCGCGGCTCTGCTTTCTCCCTCTTTATTCTTCTTTATGTATTCTTTTGACTTTTACCGACCATTTTGGTCTTGATGTGGTTAGACGGTTGTAGTAGATGCTCATGACTAGTGACACCCCGATTTGGGGCTTGTATGTTATTTCTGCATTGTTCATTTAGACTTATATTATGAAATATTTGCTTAATTAAAATCTTAAAAATAACTCTTAATGATTAAAGGGTTAATATAGGTGTTGTGTCGGCTGGCCTTGTCTCCACGAGATGCGCCATCATGACCAGGTCTGAGTTTAGGGTCGTGACAAGTCTGCTTATTATTTTAGAGAATGATAAAACTTAAATTTTATATTATTTGTTGTTACTTATATGTAAATATCTCACTTTATTATTGTAGATCATAATGACGTTAATGTTCAAGCTATTAACATCAACAATGACTTTGCTTTTAAGATTGGAATGAAATTTTATTCTGAAGATGACTCATATGAAGCTTATAATTCCTATGTTGTAGCAAAAGGTTTTGGTGTTTACAAAGGTGCAAAAACTTATAATAGAAAGAAATAATTAACTAGATGTTTATTTTGTTGTTCTTGCAAAGGGCATCCCCATTGTGTTTCGGTTATCAAGAAAAAAAAGTCAAAGGTTAGAATATTGATATGGTTGCATGGCTTGTATAAAATTTAAGATTTTATATGGGTATGGGAGGTATTTGAATTTCTAATAAGCATAACTACCCTATGGAAAAGGAGAATTTGAGGCCTTTCATATCGTCTAGCCGAAGGTTTATAGATGCTACTAAAGAAAATCTTAATTCTATGGAAGATGCTGGTACTCGCACTAACAAAGTTGTTCGATACCTTCAAAATGAAGCTGGTGGTATTAAAAATTCAGGGTGCATTGAACGGGATGCTGACAATTTTATACAAGCATGTAAGAGAACTATGATTAATTGTGAAGATGCTCAAACTCTTTTAAATCATTTTATGCATATGCAATTAGAAGAATCAAACTTTTTTTCACTCTTTTCATCTAGGAAGTGTGTAAATTTATCTAGAGAGATAGCATATCTAAGTTGTACTATGAGTGTGTCACGACCCATTTTCATAATAGGTTATGAAGGCGCCCAACAACTTTGCGGGCAAGCCATGTGCGGAAAATATTTCAAACTTTTGTAAACATTATGAAAATTTAGGTGAGATAAATTGTCACGCCCCAAATCTGTGGGCATGACCGGCACTCAACCGGGTATCCCCAGTCGATTGGACCTGGATGCCTTTCTTATTCCCCACGCGTTACCCCGCATTATTCGATGACAACTAGACAAACGATACTAAATTTGCAATCGAAAGAACATATGATTTCTCTTTTATAAACACACATTATGATTAACAAGGAACGTGGTATACTGTTTTACAGCGCCCAAAACATACACCTTTATACATAATTTGTAACCCACATACCACTGTCTACGGAGCCTCTAAGATAAAGATAATACAACACTTGTCGGCGACAAGGCCCCGGCTATACCTTTACAAAAGGAACAAGACTCCAAAATACAACAACATGGGTGGCATGAGCCACACAAGGCCCCGGAAGGAAAGGGGCTCACCAAACACGAATACTACCGATAGAGAGGAGGAGGAGCTACGAAGGGTGGACTGGAGTGTCTGCCATGGATCCACCTACAATCATAACATGAATGTAGCGCCCCCGGCAAAAGGGATGTCAGTACATTTGAATTTTACTGGCATGTATGAACAAACTCTGTCCCAAGTAAACTCAAGCCAAATTGCATATACAAGTATAGAACTGTACAACAATAGTACATGTACAACCATGAAGCAACAACCAAACATTTCACAACAAATGATTCAAGTAGTCATACAAAGGGCAATCAGTGCCCCACAGGTTACAAACTCTCCTGTTGTCTCCTTTCACATTTTCACATTTATCATTTCATTATTCATATTCATACTCATATCAATAGTGATATTTGATCACATTTTCCACCCTTATTACCTCGTCCACCCTTATTTCCTCGGCCACCCTTATCACCCCAACCCACACCTTATTTCATCGTTTTGCGGCGTGCAACCCGACCCCGCCTGACAGTTTCAATTCACAACAACAAACAGCACAACAACAAATACAAAAATCAACTATGGCACATTGTTAAAATAGATCCACTACAAGGATAATGAAATCCCACAACTAGCAACAACCATGTCCTCATGTTCATCAAAGTGGTACACAATTTGGGTTATCACTACAGTTATTCTCAACTAATCACATACGTTGTTCCACAATATTTCCATTTCCACTGTCCACATTATTTCCATTTCCATTGTTCCACATTGTTTCCGTTACTACTATTCCACATTATTTCCATTTTTGTTGTTCCAATTACAAGTTCCACAACATTCACCACAAAGTATTACGACACAATTATACAACACAAAAGCTTCACAATGATTCTCACATAATTATCAACTATCAGCAATTTCACAACTAGCGTAGGGCGATTTCTCAAGGATCACACTTAGCCATACATTCCTGGAGTTGAGTTTTCCCCTTTAAACATTTAGTCCAATTTTCCAAGCAATCAAGAAGTCAATCTAGTTCATGAACAACACTTAGGTTTTAGAAATTTAAACTCATAGTTACTACCAAATTCCCTTTTTATAAGATTTTTGAGTTTTAAAGCCATGCATGAAGATTTTATGAAGAAAATTCAAAGCAATTGTATGGGGTTCCCTTCCCAAATTTAATTTCAAAATTTGGGGGAAATGGGTTAGGGATTTTACCTGAGAAATCAATAGAGAAGACAATGCACCAAGAATTTTCCAAGCTCCAATGGTTTTGAAAGATCAATTGATGAAGAATTTACTTTCTCTCTCTAGTACCCTCTCTTCCTCTCTCTTATTTTGATTAGAAATTGGGTAAAAATGAGGGATGGGGTGTTTTTATTAAAGAGGGGTCTGGCTTAGATTTTTAGAAAAATAACTGGGCGAGCTCAAATTTCCTCAGGGTCAATATGCGATCACTCTGCGGTCTGCATATTGATTATGCGATCGAATATTTGACCGCATTTTCAATATCAAAATTTGGTTGCTCTCCGATTCACTCTGCGGCAGGAATGCGGTCCGTATAGCTGATCTGCGCCGCATTTTGACCATTATCTGGAAAAGTTTTGATTTCACATTTTTAAGAACAAAGCAATAAAAAGAATTTGATCCGTGTGGGTAGACTCGACTATATGAGCTGCTAACATCTGAGCACTCATTTCACGCGGCCTTACATCCTCCCCTACTTAAGATCATTCGTCCTCGAAGGAGGACTTGGGAACCAAATGAGTTTGAAAACATGATAGGCAAGTCTCTACACTTTTATTAACTTTCAAGTTTGTTTTAGAAAAAAAATTCCAGAGTTTCCTTTGTAATATGGGCATAACCACCTGTCAAAGAATCGCCAAAACACATTCCCAAGAATTACTACACAAACATACTACCTTTACAACAGTTGTAAAATGCATAATCCTCATACTTGCACATATTCAACCTCTTGATACACTCTTAACCATTTGGCACACACATATAATCAAATTAAGCATTAATCGCATGTACTACTAAGGCCATTTGCCTATCACAAGGGTACGACACAGTTATTCATTTCAACATATTTCCTCCATACAAAAACTAATCAGGACACAATTAGAAAACTTTGATTCAAAATCTCCATGCAAACTTAATTATTACTTCCATATATCATCTTACCATGAGAGCAAAAAAATTTCATTATCAACAAGGGCTGCAAATTTCTCAAATAGTTACAACACATAAACTTGGTTGGCACAACTTGGAGAAACTACAACAATAAGGCACTTGGAAGAGAAGGAATGATTCTTACACCTAATGGAACACATAACCAGCTCTCCTAGGGACAAGATTCGCACGATCATTCCTAAACTTGCTCAAATAGATGGGGGTATTTTATCTTCATCTCATCTTCCACTTCCCACGTGGCTTCCTCGATTTGTTAGTTTCGGCACAACACCTTAACTGAAGCAATCTCCTTGTTTCGCAACTTTCAGACTTGTCTACCCAAAATAGCAACCGGAATATCCTCATATGATAACTCTTATGTAACATTGATGTCTTCAACTGGCACAATTTTAGACGGATTACCCACAACTTTCCTCAACATGGATACATGAAACACCGGGTGCACTAGGGATATTTCAGGGGGCAATTCCAACCTATGCGCAACTTGACCGATCCTTTGAGTGACTTGATAAGGTCCGACGTACCTAGGACTTAGCTTTCCCTTCTTCCCAAAGCGCATGACTCCCTTCATAGGAGACACCCTCAAGAATACCCAATATTTTTCTTGAAACTTCAATTCTATTTGACGCACGTCCACATGGGATTTCTGGCGACTGTGAGCAGCCTTCATTCTCTCCTGAATTACTCTTACCTTCTCCATGGCCTGGTGCACGAGATCTGGCCCTATTAATCCCGCTTCACCAACCTCGAACCACCCGATCGGGGACCTACATCTCCTTCCATACAATGCTTCGAATTGGGCCATTTGGATGCTAGCATGGAAGCTGTCATTATAAGTAAACTCTATAAGGGGCAGGTGATCATCCCAATTACCTTTAAAATCCAAGACACATGCCCGCAACATATCCTCGAGCGTCTGAAAAGTCCGCTCTGATTGGCCATCGGTGTGTGGATGAAAAGTTGTGCTGAGATTCACTTGAGTACCCAAACCTTGCTGAAATTTCCTCCAGAAGTTAGCTGTAAACTGAGTTCCTCGGTCCGAAATGATAGAAAGTGTCTACCATGAAGTCTCACTATCTCCTTGATATACAACCGAGCATATTGCTCCATAGTATCGGTGGACTTGACCGGCAAAAAGTGAGCTGATTTGGTGAGCCTATCCACAATTACCCAAATTGAATCGAACTTGTGCTGAGTACGAGGTAGTCCTGTCACAAAGTCCATATTGATCATTTCCCATTTCCATATCGGTATTTCTATAAGCTGAGTCAACCCTCCCGGCAGCTGATGCTCGGCCTTCACCTACTGGCAATTCGAACACTTAGAGACAAAGTCTGCTACACTCTTCTTCATACCACTTGAGATCGTGATACATCTTTGTAGAGCTCGGGTGCACCGAATACCTGGAATGATGAGCCTCCGCTATTACCCTCTCCCGAGATTATCCATATCTAGGACACATAACCTGTCGTGGCACCGTAGCACACCATCATTGCTGCCGAGTGAAAATGCTGAAATTTTGTTACTTAGAGCTGCTTCCTTCAATTGTGCCAATGCTGGATCAATGAAATGCTTTTCCTTAACCTCTTCCACGAGCGACGATTCTGCTGTATTATGCCCCATAAGTTCCTCCTCATTCGGGGCCAAGATAAAAAAACCCAAGTCTAGCCAACTGATGCACCTCCTGAGCTAGGAACCTCTGATCCGCACTCAAGTGAGCCAAGCTACCCATGGATTTTCGACTGAGGGCGTCGGCCACCACGTTCGCCTTCCCTGGATGGTACAAGATATCCGTATCATAATTCTTAAGCAATTCAAGCCACCGCCGCTGCCTCAAATTAAGCTCTTTCTGCTTGAAAAAATATTGAAGACTCTTGTGATCTAAAAACACATCTACGTGAACCCCATAAAGATAATGTTGCCATATTTTCAAGGCCAACACAATTGATGCAAGCTCCAAATCATGCGCCGGATAATTCTTCTCGTGATTCTTGAGTTGCCTGGAAGCATATGCTATAACCTTCCCTTGCTGCATCAAAACACACCCTAGACCAACCCTGGAGGAATCACAATAAACCACAAACCCCTATATGCCTTCTGGCAAGGCCAATACTGGTGCCGAAGTCAACCTTGTCTTCAATTCCTGGAAACTCTTCTCACAAGCATCTGACCACTGGAATTAGCTGATTTCTGCGTCAATTTAGCCAAAGAAGAGGCGAGGGTGGAGAATCCCTCTACAAACCTCCAATAATACCCTGTTAATCCCAAGAAGTTAAGGATCTTCATCGGGGTCATGGGCCTAGTCCAATCCTTTACCGCTGCAATCTTTTAGGGGTCCACCTGAATCCCCTAACTGGAAACAACATGTCCCAGAAAAGAGACGGACCTAAGGTGACTGGCATGATCCTCCCTACTCCGCGAATATACGAGAATGTCGTCAATGAACACAATCATCAAAGAATCTAAAAATGACTTGAAGACCCGATTCATAAGATCCATAAAAGCTGCCAGGCCATTTGTTAGCCCAAAAGACAGGTTCAAAGTGGCCATAATGCGTTCTGAAAGCGGTCTTAGGAATATCCTGCTCCCTGATCTTCAATTGGTGGTATCCGGACCGCAAATAAATTTTGGAGAAGAACCTTGCACCTTGCAATTGATCGAACAAGTCATCTATCCGCGGCAAAAGGGTACTTATTCTTGATGTTGACTTTATTAAGCTGTCGATAGTCGATACACATCCGAAGTGACCCATCCTTCTTTCTGACGAAAAGAACTGGAGCACCCCATGGAGATACACTAGGCCGGATAACCCCTTCTCCAATACCTTCAACTGCTCTTTTAACTCTCGCAACTCTGCTGGCGCCATTCTGTATGGTGGAATAGATATTGGTTGGGTATCTGGCAATACATCAATCACGAAATCAATCTCCCTATCTGGCAGAATGCCTGGAAGCTCATCTGGAAATACCTCAAGAAACTCATTCACAACTGGCACGGACGCGGGGGCAGGAATCTTTGGACTAGTGTCTGCCACCCGGACCAAATGATAGATACACCCCTTCCTGATTATCTTCGAAGCCTTGAGTTAGGAAATAAACCTACCCTATGGCACCACACCATTTCTTTTCCACTCAACAACCGGCTCATTAGGGAAATCGAGTCTCATGACTCTCGTCCGGCAATCAAGCTTAGCAAATCACGAATAGAGCCATTCCATCCCATGATTACATCATAATCCACCATCCCAAGCTCGTAAGGTCAGCCGTGGTAACACGACCACCTACCATAAAAACAAAATTCCTATAGACCCGCGCGGCTGTTTAGAATCACCAACTGGAGTCGATACAAAGAACAGCTCAAGAAGATGCTCAGGTTCAATCCCAAAATTTGAATCAATAAATGGGAAGACATAGGACAAAGAAGACCCTGGATCAATAAGAGCATAGAAATCAAAGGTCTGAAAAAATAGGATACCTGTGACAACATCTGGGGAAGCTTCAACACTCTGACGGCCACTCAATGCATAAAACCTGCTGGGTCCGCCCCTACCACGAGCTCCCCCTCTGGCTGCACCACGTCCTATTGGGGCTGGACAGCGCACCGATGACGTAGCAACTGATGAATTGGATGGATGAGCACCTGCCCGTGCCCTATCTGGGCGCACGACAGCCCCGCTGTATGTGACCTCTCACCCCACAATTGTAACACACTGGAGCATCCAAGTAACATGCCTCTGTATGAAATCTCCCACACTTGGGACATATACCTCCTTAATGTCGAGGTCTCACCCCCGAATGACTGAACTGGCAGGGCCTCCTGCTGTCATAACCTGGCCCTGAAGGGATACT